>JAODTR010056164.1:20552-40102 GCA_025399935.1 Amblyopsis rosae
TCTGATACATAAACCCTAGTCGCAGCCTCTTCATCCATTAGCCCTATAGGCAACTCTGTGCTGACCGTCTGATACATAAACCCTAGTCGCAGCCTCTTCATCCATTAGCCCTATAGGCAACTCTGTGCTGACCGTCTGATACATGTCAGCTCGACACGGGACTCTCAGACTTTCGGGAAGTAATGCTGTCTATTTCCATTGGCTATCAGCAAGTATGTCTCCATAATGTATTTACTAATTTAAATGTAGTTTATTTAAATTTTTAATTAATGAAGAGCGACACAGAGAGGGCTCATCGGATGGCACTTCCGCATTCGATTTTTGGAAGAGAGGTGGGGGAGTACCTACGATCAATCTGAGGCCACAACGGTATTTCTGCAGCAAACTGTTTTGTGGTAAATTGACTTTGTTCCAGGCAATGCATGGGGGATTTATCTGTCTGGGCGCTGCCTACGTTAGTCTCCACAGCAACATGCCCTTGTTGTATTACAGGGCTCCATCTTGTTATTATTCCAATATCTTTGGACATATGTAGCAAAGACAGGGAGGTGAGATGCATGCATACCAGCCAGAGGCAGAGATGGGCAGACAGACATGTTCACCTTGCTCTCTAAAGTAACAGTGTGGGTTTTTACGTATACGCTCAACATGAACACATTTTCTTCACATTTTACCACGTCGTCTTACACCCTCAGCCAGCTTAGAAATAGAACATCTTAGTGGGAATACACAATTTACTGACTCACCATCGTTAACACAATATCACCACGTGCAATATCGCATCAGAAATGTTGCAGCAGTTATGCAATGTTAGGTTTATTTTGTGGAGAGATGTGTCCGTTGGCTGTGTGGCACAAAGAGGAGATTGAAGAGGAGCTTGCAGAATCCTTGGCCTTTTCTTGTGGGAGGGGATCATCTTTACTACTGGACGACCCTGTCTAGTCTTCATTTGTCAGGAGCGGTGGGTTCCAACCGACACCTATTGCTTTACCACAGAGAAGCATTAACACTAACTAAAGCAATTATGTGGCTCTGTCAGAGAGCTGTGTTGTGCACAGATGGACAGAGATGTGCGTGCAGTGTGCGTGTGTGCGCGTGCACGTTCGTGTGTGTGTGCTATTTGTGTGCGTGCGTGCGTGTTGTATTGCTGAAGAAAAAATTAGGAGGTAAAACGGGGGGGGGGGGGGGGGTTGGTCAGGAGAAGCAATGTCATGGAGGCAAATATCACACTATAGAGAGAGAGAGATAGAGATATTAAGAGGAGGAGAAAGAGAGGGAGAGAGAGGGAGAGAAAGAGAGAGGGGGGAGGGAGAGAGAGAGAGAGAGAGAGAGGGCCTGTTGGGGTAACAGGCCAATGGAGAGGTCACTGTTAACTGCTGCGGTCTGGCCTTTACCCTGAGACCTATCACAGCCTATCAGCGCTCTCTCTCTTTCTCTCTCTCTCACGCACGCACACGTACATGCACACACACGCACACACGCACACACACACACACACACACACACACACAGCCGCAAGCCCTCCAGTGAGCCGGACAAGCTAAATGGAGAGAAATAGCAGCCCTGTAAGTGGTTGGAAGATGGAGAGAGAAGGGAGGGGGGGGGGGTCATATGTGAAGAGCGGTGGAGAGTTTTCAGTGGATGGGATTGTGTGCATGTGTGTGTGTGTGTGTGTGTGTGTGTGTGTGTGTTGCCTGCCAGACATACAGTATGGTCCAATTGGCTGTGTGGTCAACCACACTGGCTGGCTTGAACCAGCTAGCTGAGAACTATTTAGATACACTAGTATGTAAAACATACTTTTGTTTTGAATTTAGAAGCAAGTTGCAATAATAATTATAGGTAATTTTACTGTAGCTTTTATCCAAAGTTAAAACGTACATGTATAGTCAGTCATTCTGGAGAAAGCTTCGATCCAAACATAAATGCCTCTTTCTTCACCGCACACATTGGAAACACGTTGCCAAAGCTAGGAGATTTTGTGTGATGAGGTCTGCACCACTTTGTCTTTGTTCCACATTACAGAGCCAGGGCTGTGTAGCAACACCATATTATTATTTCAGCAATCACACAGAAAGGGTGATGTAGAACATGAGTAGACATTCACTAAATTTACCAAAATGTGTATTATCTTACAATTACTGACTTTATATTTTATAAACAACCATGTCATTCAATGTATTTAAATATTTAATTAATAATAATTAATTGTTTACTCACTGTAAATATGCCTAGTTTCGATCTTTGTTAAATTTCTACTAAACACGTCGGTGCACATTCTTGTGTTGTTAGAATATGAATCGTGCGCTTGTGTTAGAAATGTTATCTCGGCTGCAGTCTGACTGGAACCGGTGTGTCGCGAATATGCCTCAATCGTCATCAAGGGGTTAAAAGATTACGGTGGACTTTCACTACTAATATCAGTTTAGTCTCTCAGTATGGAAATACAGACAATGATGAGTAGTGCTCAAATGGGAGGGTTTTATACAGCATTGGAACAATTAAAATGAGATTATATTATAAACTGTAAGGGCCAGATTTACTAAAGGTTTGCGTGAGTAACAACGTGTGCAAACTTGAGGGTACAGAACAGAACAAGCCTCAGTGACATCACCGTGACATTGAGTAATCAAACACAGAATTAAAGGAGGAGGTGGGATGCAAAAAAGCTCGCAGAGGAGGCGCCAAGTATGGGTGAAGGCTCTGGGCGCTTAAAAAAGCACCCTGACTAGATTGGCCAATCCTCTGCTTTGCTGTGATCAGCTGAGCAGTGAGCTGATCTGAATATTTTAGATTAAGCGTGGCCGGGTGTGACTTTGTGGCCTGCCTGAACTATTGCTACGCTTGATTCCAGATGACTGAGACAGCATCTATATTTAAATGTTATGTTTGAAAGGAAGGTGCAAACTGCCAATTAGGCTCTGGTTGGGACTGAGATACATTGTTTTCCTTAGAATAATCTAGTAGACCTACATGAAAAACTTTGAATATAGGCTTCCCAGCACATACAATAGGCCTACTGTAAAACATTGGGAATAAGTGTGTGTGTTGGTGGATGGGTGAGGGGCGTATGTGTGTGTCATTATTGGGGACTTGTTAAGTTAAGTCGTTTTGAGTTATAGCCTATAACGTAAATTACAACAAATCTAACATATCTGTCTCTTGCCATCTTTTCATTTATTCTGAGATCCTTTTGTTTTATCCACGGCATTGACCTACAGATACTCTCCCTTATGGTGTTTTTTTCTGTACATTCACGTCTTTGCTGTAGCTCACCCACGTCTCTTCCAACAACACCTCTAACTCCATAGTATTGAATTTGCATTTGCGCTCACGGTCAGACTGCTTTGCAGACTCTCCACGGCGGGAAACCATTAAAACACACAAACTTCTCATGTAAACACTGTGGCGTTCGCACCGGTTTGTCATTTACGCAATAATTCTTAGATCCTCACCCGTAATACGTACTAAAATTGCACGTGCAATATGATACAATGCCCACGCAATTCAGCATTCTTTATTTGAGATGTTAATAAATTTGGCCCTATAGACGCTTAGCCTGCGCCTAGCAACGCGTGCATGGGGGAGGTCAAATCAAATGATTGACAGGCTGCACTGAGAGAAGAAGGGATTGGAATGATAAAAGACAAGTGGGTCACCCTTCAGTGGTCCGCTAGCTGACAGCTGTCCGTCAGCGTCACTGACCTCCACCGGGGGGGGGGGGGGGGGTCATCATAGCTGCTTTGACAGACAGGTGGAACAGAGCTATCGCCTGTAGGTGCCTGTAGACATGCACGCACACGCACACACTCACGCACACACACTTCTGTTTGATTACAAATTCAAGGCACAAAATGTCAATGTCACATTCACTTGTGTACAGTATTCCTTTTTGTTCTACTTCTAAGAGACCGGTGTTGCGAGACACGTTATAACCTCCCTGTCACCTCAAAGTGTCTTGTCTGACAGAGGCCTTGTCCTGATGACGAGAATCTCTTGCATCTGTCCTTTCTAAAGTTTTGAGGGATTTAGCGCAAACCTAAAACAAACATGATAGGTCAGTTTATTTATTTTATGTTCTTATTAGGTTATTCTGCAACACGAACAGTTTTTTCTGACAGTGTGACAAGCCATCACACTGTCGCTAACATATTTGTCCAATCTATGGTCACATTTTCAAACTCTAAACACAATAGTATATAAAGCCTCTACGTCTGCAAAAACAGCAGCTCCAAGTCTATATTGAAACCGTTGATAAGCATTTCCGAATGAACATATTGAGATATACAGCATCTTGATGTATTGTTATTTGTGTAAAATATAATCAACCACAGATAAATATAACCTCAAGAAGATACAGAGCAGTGAAATACTTTCATTTACATAGACAAACACAAAGCAGTAAAAAGGATCTCATCTAGCTCTACTGCCGTTTAGAAACACTCTTGACTTCAACGTCATCTCACTGACCCACCCTAATTGGTCCACCAGCAGGGTGAAAAGGCTGTGAAAACGCTAATGCAAACAGGGTTTCCAGACTATACTGTAATCTCAGCTAATCAGTTGCTAATAAACCTTTAACTTTTGCAATGCTGTCAAATGTTTTTCTACATTTTACAGCATGTGACCTTTTCACTTTAACATAATTTGTTTCTAAAATTCACACATTTGACCCTCAAGCCGAAACATCAGTGTGGTTACAGTAAAGGGGGCAGGATGGTTTGGTAGCTCCCAGCCAGAAGGTTGTGGGTTCAAACCCTGTTGTTGACCTACCTGTAAGCATCCTTGAGCAAGATGCCTAACCCCCTAATACCCAGCTTTCAGTATTTAAAGTCAGTGTGCTATGATTGACAATATGTTCCTCTTGGAAAGAAAATGTGCCAGTGTTTTGACAGTATGATTTGATTTTGAGTCAGGATTGCAGTGTTCTGATAGAGTTAGTGTATGTAGATAATGTTGTTTTTGACACGAAAATGTAGTATTTGGACAAGTGTGTGAGATAGGTGTTGCTGTGTTAAGAGTTTTGAAAAAGTATCTTCAGTATAGGAAAGTGCTTGTTAGCGATAGAAACAAAACTATAATAACAAAAGACTACAGAATGTCTAACCTCACCCAGTAAGACTCCTTTCATTACACTCAAGGACTGAATGTCCCACTCATTAAGTATGAATACATTAAATGTACTTTGAAAATATTTTTATAATAGGTTTGAGCTAATCATTTTAGCTCAAGAAGCCTCCACCTTGAGGGAAAGTCACCCCAAATCACAATTGTCATAGACATTCTGTGTCATGGGGGCAAATATGAACTCTCATACATGAGATTGTTATATTGTTAATATCCTGTGAACGCAAATACACCTTTAGCTATAGGGATTTGCCTTTAAATGCCTACCAGCCTGAGATTAGTCCAAAGCCCACTGCTGCTGTCTTAGACGCCCGAGACGCCGAATAGCAGCCTAGACTTTTGACATTGCTGATGTATTGGCTAACAATTCCAAGTGACAGGGAAAGGCAGAGATAATTAAAGAATTACACAGATCATTGCGGTCCATCCGTTGACTTTATTTTACATCTGGGCTTGGCTGGTGTCAGTCCTGTTTCTTTGCTTGCTGCTTCCATTTGTCCAATCAGTATGTTACAGTTATTTTCTATCGCTAACAACCGCTTACCTATACTGAAGATATATTTTTTAAACTCTTACAGCAACACACCTACCTCACACAATTAACCAAATACTATCTGTGCTTGTCAAAATCACATCTTGTTCATAAAACACTAACTCTACATTTCAAAAAAACGTTATCAACATACATAACTATCAAAATACTGCAAACCCAACTCAAGAGGAACAATTAGTCAATCATAGCACACTGACTTTCAAAATAATAAAAGCTGATGGCATTACAAAAATTGCATTTCTTTTTTATGTCTCAGATCTACCTGCATCTAGTTTGTGAATTTTTATTTGTATTTATTGTTTGTACATCAGTTTACTTTTGCTTTTACTGTAAACCACACTAACTTTTTGACTTCCAATTTATAAGCCACAAAACACAACAGAAACAGGCCTGGGACCAGAGTTGGGCAGTAAAGCTAAATGTATTACTTTTTCCTAAACAGTAATATTACAAGTACTAATCCAATTAATGCTGCATTACTGCATTAAAATAACAATATTTCTGATCCTAGCAAACTTAGGGTATGCTAATTGAACCAACCTGTCCAATCATCTGGTTTGAGAGGCTGCAATGTTTGCACTTTGAATGTTGACTCCTAAGGTTATTTAATGCTCTAATAAAGAGGATTACATCTTTTAATTAGCTGGCTACACAGGTTGTCATGGTAGTGATTGTGAAAGTAATATAGTATTGTAACTAGTAATGTAACTAATTACGTTTAATACCCAGTAATAAGTAAAGCAATATCATTACTTGTTTAAGGAGTCAAAAGTAACTAGTAATTTATTAGAATTCCTGAGTAACTTGCCCAACACATCTTGGGATGCAAATGAAACTTTCAAACAAAGCTATTTGCAAAAAAAGGAGGGAAAGAGAGAGAACCGTGTGAACGATTCTCCCGCTGTGAGTGGTAGATTGGTTTCTACCAACTGGATTCATTCTCAGAAGACACAAAATAAGGCATTGCCGTGTCAAGGCTGGAACTTCTGTATGTAGGGCGATGGTTAAAGGGATGTATAATGGTTTTTAGATTTATCTGAGTGCCGTCTTTATGGAGATGGGATTAAATATACTCATCCTGTTCCTGTCTCATAATCTGTAATCCTCCGGACAGCTGACTGTATGAATGTGTGTCAGACAGAGATACAATAGAAACATATATAGATATAGGGATAGAGTGAGAGGGGGGGGGGGGGGGTACAAACCAAGGGGGATCCTCAGGTGCTGAGAAATGAATACAACATGGAAGTGCCAAACCCTGCAGGTCATCGAATGGCCGCTAGAGGCACTGCAATGATGGTGATGGCCAGAGCCAGCAGAGTGCATTGCATGGCAGCAATCGCCATCGGTGTGTGCATGGGTGAATATGAGGCTATACTGTACAACGCTTTCAGTGGCCGGAAGGTTAGAAAAGTGCTCACATTCACACACCGATGGTGATTGCTGCCATGCAAGGTGCGACCAACCACCGGGAGCAGTTAGGGTTAGATGTCTTGCTCAAGGAAACCTCAACACTTGGTGAGGAGTTAGCCGGGATCAAACCTGCGACTTGTCGCCCTGCTCTACCCACTGCGCCACTGTTTCTTGTATCGCAGCATGCGTACGCGTAGTGTTAATTTGGACGCGTTTCAAAGGAACACAGGATACGGGTCCAATGTGCATGGTAGCCATATTGAATACGCGTAATTAAAAGCAAGTATATAGCGGGCTTAAATTGAATGAAATTCACACTTTGAAGGTCAATATATTTTTAAATAAAACACAGAGAGAGCAAATCTATTTACACACTATTGTTCAACTCGCTGAAAAGAGTTACAAGGCTTATATCAATCTGTTCTGTTAACCGAACGCTGCCTTGTAAAACTGTAAAAATATGTAGTGTAAAAAGTGTAAAAATACAAGTACTAGCGCTGGCAGCTAAGAGACCCTTCAACAAACGTTAAACAAACCACACAAAAAAAATGTATATATATCGCTTTTTCTGAGAACTCATGGCCGCTTTACAAAGAGAGCACAAAAAATAAACACACAGTGATGAACGACAAACGCTGGCAGCGAAGGGACTGTAAAAATGTTTACATTTAAAACTATAATAATAATACATTTTATTTGAGGACGCCTTTCAAGACACTCAAGGACACATTACAAATACAAAGTCATAATATAAAACATTTCACAGATAGGAGTATACATATTGGTGCATCACAACTAATGTGTCGTCCTTATTCCTTTACTACTAGCAATCACAAATGAATACGTTAAATATGGTTCATTAATTTACCTTTTCAGGCTTCAGTTAAAGGGTCCACAATAACACTAATAGTGTGTGCGTGTGTGTACGTGTGTGTGTGTGTGCTGCCGATGTTAGGGAACAGAACAGGCAGCATGTGTGAGTGTGTGTGTGTGTGTGTGTGCTGCCGATGTTATGGAACAGAACAGGCAGCATGTGTGTGTGTGTGAGTGAGTGTGTGTGTGTGTGCTGCCGATGTTAGGGAACAGAACAGGCAGCATGTGTGTGTGTGTGTGTGTGTGTGTGTGTGAGTGAGTGTGTGTGTGCTGCCGATGTTAGGGAACAGAACAGGCAGCATGTGTGTGTGTGCGTGCGTGTGTGTGAGTGTGTGTGTGTGCTGCCGATGTTAGGGAACAGAACAGGCAGCATGTGCGTGTGTGTGTGCGTGTGTGTGTGTGTGAGTGTGTTTGTGTGCGTGTGCTTGTGTGCGTGTACGTGTATAGGGTGCATCTAAGAGCACATGAAGGCCCCATATGTGTGCACATGGCCTGTAGCACTGCATTGGACCGTAGACAGCACACTGTGCCAGAAACACTCTCTTGCCCTGCCCATAGAACTATATTGTTACTAGAAGCAACAATCCTACTTTGACCATTGACATTCATTTTGACGGCGTTGTTGCTAAGACAAACACCGTAGAGTTTTGAGCACACAGTCAAAATAAAAGTTGGAGCTGCAGCAGTGTTACTACCGCAGATGGAATATATTCGTATTAATCCCAACTGCCTTTGATTACCAACCACTGCAACGCCTGGCCACTGTCGGAAACTAATTTACAAAATGTGCTGAATGACATGGCTGTGCGACGTTAGCATCTAGAGGTCAACGGCAATAGCAATGTACAGCTTTCCGATAGTCCGTCAACCTCTCCAGTCCAGCTGTGTACTTACAGTACCGTCTAATAAATTCACTGATAGATTGCTATTTCGCTATTAGTGAAATGTGAGGTGCCAGCTGCACTTCGCCCGGACATTTTGAACCTGTTTTAAAAGTAATGCCGTAGGCGTTTTTCAAAACGCCACAAAACCACAGTCATCGTTCACAATCACACCTTCAATCTTCGTTTCTTTCTCACGGGCACGTTCAACATTTTTATCACTGAAACTGCTCTGTGCTTCAAATGTGTCAGACAGACGTCAGTTGTTTTTTTTTTTTCCTCATCAAGGACATTAGTTTGATCCAATTAAATCTAATCTAGATGAACACTAGAACTTAGGGGGTTGTTTTAAATTACAGCATTCATCTCTGGGGGGAGGGGGAGCTCTAATGGGGTTTCTGATTAAATAGACGAGTGATAAATCATTGATGGCGTTTTGCTGCTAAAAGTGGTGCATCAGAAAAACACACGGCACGCTTCCATCAGCGCACACCATGCATTAGTGCAGCAGTGGGAATGCCACAGCAGTGGCGAGATGCTTCGAGACGCTTGAAAGAACAGTTTTCTATCATTTGTTTTATTATTTTTATTCTCCGTCTTCATCTTTAATTAAGTGAAAATATGTATAATCACTGTGTTTGTTATTGCTTTTTAAGATAATAATACATAAATGGTTTGGAACTCAGGGGTGCTTTTGCCCCACCCTCTCTCACCAAATTGCGGGGTGGCTTGCAACCCTCGCCGCTCCTCCCCCTGTGACACTCCTAAATGCACGCACTCCTCTACCCCTCCCACTAAACAGTCATGGTTCAGTCATAGTCCGCTATTGCAAGCTAATTGTAAGATAACACACTTTTTGTCAAATTCACCAAATATCTCCTAGCATTTCACTAGCATTCTCTGTGCGTTGATGTGAGCGAACATCGCTCACATCAACTAAGCCGTAGTACTACGCTTTGCTTCACAATGCATTTGAATGTGTGGAGTAGCGCTGCGGGGGGATAAAGTTAGCCAGCGTTCCCGACATTGACTAACCATGCCTTTAATGGATGCTAAAACACAAAGTTAGGTTACCGTACCTATAGCCTAGGGCAGGGGTTCCCAAACTTTTTTGTGACAGGACCCACCTAGAGAGGGCTAATCTATTTAGAGACCAACCAAACACTAAGTACCGGCAACATAATTTTCAAAAACCTATCAATTTTTGCTAATGCTATACCTGTGTGTGCGCCAAATATTTTTGAGCAGAGCACTCCAGAAACTATGGTGTGCACGTTGCTAAATAGGATGTAATCCAATCAGAAACAGAAACCTTACTCACGACCAATGAGTGGAACAACGCGATAAAGCACGACTATTCTTCATTTATTCAATGGCCACTCACTCAACCTCAGTGACCCACCTGTGGGTCCCGACCCACAGTTTGAAAACCGCTGGCCTAGGGGATCACAATAGTTTATCAGAAGGCTGTACAACAGAAGGCCCGTACAACAGTACAATAGTATTACTAGCTACCTAGTGCAGAACTTTCAGCCATACACACTGACACTTGTACACACATCTAATTTATATACTGTATATCTATGTGTCATTAATCAGTGCCATATTCAGTGATGCGTGCAGTTGCTCCAGGGCCTTCTGGGAGGACGGCCCTGCTGTGGACCATCCATTCATTATGGGGCACGGACCCTAGTCGCTGGACGTTCACACACACCCTCGCTATGGCTGTGTAATAACGCCTCCGCAAGCACCAGCGCATGTGTGCGCTCCCTGACTTGTGTTTGCTCTGTGACCTGTGTTTGTGTGTGTGTGTGTGTGTGTGTGTGTGTGTGTGAGAGACAGAGAGAGAGAGAGAGAGAGAGAGAGAGAGAGAGCAGATGGTTCTTAATAAAGAGACGGAATGATTCAGATAATGATGACTAGATAATTCGTGTGACTGAAGGAGGGTGAAGTGGGGACCAACATAAATGAGAGGAGAGAAGAGATCAAGGGAGAGAGGGGATGAGGAGAAAAGAGGAGGGGAGAGAGGAGGAGAAGAGGGGAGGGGAGAAAAGAGAGGAGGGGAGAGGAGGAGGAGGGGAGAAAAGGAGCGGAGGAGTGGAGGGGAGAGAAGAGGAGGATGAGTGGAGGGAAGAAGAGATGAGAGAGGAGGATGAGAAAAGAGGAGCGGTAAGAGGATAGGAGGGGTAGATAGGAGAGGAGGGAGGATTAGAAGGAAAGGAGGAGGAGCTGGACAGAGGTGTGTAGAGAGGAGAGGAGGAGTTCAGCGTGTGATAGATGGGCGGAGCATGGACAGAGGAGCGGGGTTAGAACAATTGTGCTCCTGTCTCCCTGAATGATTTCGTGGAGACAAGAACAGGCCAACAACTTTACAGGTTGCTCCATTTTCTGAGAAGCTGAAATGTTGGGCAGGACAGCTTGAGTGACAGATAAGCTTACAAGCAAGGGGAATCCTATATAAAGGTGTTCCCCTTTTCTCCATGTTGACACTGTAATTGGCTGCCTACAGTCCATGTAACCCCTTGTTTACAACATGCCCACCTCTCAGCAATATAAAGGAAAGACCATTGGGCCTTCTGTTACAGGTGCCAGAGACCATAATCCAATCTCAGCCACCTGTAGGGGTTTGTTTATTAATGGTATACTCAGCTAGGAACATATAACATATAACATTTTGCAATACGTTTCAATATGTGGGGTGGAGCTTCTGAGGAAGTTTGTTCTGATTTGAGCTCGAAGTTAGCTAGCGAGAATCAACATAATTTGTGGACATTCTGCCGTCCCCTAGGTAAAACATAACAATTATGGTGTAAAATAAGCTTTAGCCTATGTCAATGACCCAGCCTATTAGTCAGCTACTGCAACTTAATTGTATGCAGACTTTTGCCTTTTTGTCAAATTCACCAAATACCTCCTCGCATTTTGCAATCTATCTGTAACTCCGGTTCTTCTGCACAGCCCTGGCTACATAAATCGGAACACTGACAAAGTGGTGAGCACGCTTGTTATTGGCTTCGCAATGCCTTTCAACATGTGGGGTGGCGCTGTGGAGGGATATTGTTTTGACTGACCCTGTCGTGCCTTTAATTAACAAATTCTGGTTTCATTGACAGCTTAATGCTGATCAGGGGCGCACAGCTAATTGTCAAAATGCCGCCTGAAATGAGTGCTGCCTCAGGCAGCATCCTAATTTTGCCTAATGGGAGGGCCTGTCGAGAATGACTAACCCTGCTTTTAAGGTGCTTAGTTAGCAAGCATTCTCGACAGCTGATCACTGCTTAACGAGGTAGCCCTGCCGACCATATTTGAATAATATCAAGGTGCAGCATTGTGATGCATTTCAATGCAAGCAAAAATGTAACTTTTACGGTTTCTTAAGTGGGCGTGTCACTAACGGCATGTTGCTGTGGAGGCTGACGTAGGCCCAGACGACTAAATCCTCCATGCATGGCCTGGAACACAGTCAATTTACCCCCAAACTGTTTGCTGCAGAAATACCGTTGTGTCCTCAGATTGATCGTAGGTAATACAGTATATTAATATACTCAAAATTAACGCCAGAGATAAATAATGTGAAAACATCATCAAAACATATTGCAGGTTCGGGTGGGCCGGGTCTAAAAACGGCAAAGCAGTGTTCCGACCAAGTAATGAACATCTACTGAAACATTGCGTGCCAGTGGGGATGCTCATATCCTCGCTCTCTCAAACACACACACACACACACACACACTGTGGCACAGACCATGCACTGAAGCGGCGGTGCAGATCCTCTCATGCAGTGGCTGTCAATAGACTACTCTGCATTAGCCATACAGAAATATAAAGTTGGTCAGGCCCATGTAAACTTTGTACATGTACTAGCACATGCCTATAGGCTACAGATATGCAATCATTATGCTAGCGTAGCCTATCGCTAACAGATAAACAAAACAATTAAAAAGGCAGTTTAGCAACCTACTGCTTACTCACTTTGCTGTAGCCTACCGTGCCTCCGGGGACATTAAGCATAATGACTTCGGGGGCTCTGCAAGTCTGCAATTTATTGTCTGCTCCAGCTATGTCCCTTTGAGACGTGCATTAAATTTGCAATTGGTATCTCTACATCGCCATTGCTGTACAGGCTCAAGTTGGCAATTTGCGGGTCGGGTTTGGTTGATTAATTGCGCATTTTTTTGCGAGTCGCGTGGCTGCGGGTTGTCTCTCGTGACGGGGCATGTGGGTGCAGGTTGTCTCTTGTAACGGGACGGGTTGTCTCTCGTGACGGGGCGGGTGGGTGCAGGTTGTCTCTCGTAACGGGACGGGTTGTCTCTCGTGACGGGGCGGTTGGGTGCGGGTTGTAAAAAAACTCAACACAACCCTCTCTGCAGCACGGTGGCCCAGTGGGTAGCACTGTGGCCTCACAGCAAGAAGGTCACGGGTTTGAAACACGGTCATCACAGACCTTTCTGTGTGGAGTTTGCATGTTGTCTGCATGGGTTTCCTCCACTATCCAACAAAACATGTTAGGTTCATTCTCCAGCCAGTGCCATTGACCAGTGGCACTGGCCTCAATCTGGAGTTGGTCCCCGGGTGCTGCACAGCGGCTGCCCACTGCTCCCTTGAGGGATGGGTTCAATGGAGAGGAGGAATATCTCTATGTGTATGTGACAACTTTCTTTCTCCTGTTTACAAGCTGTCCGGCCCCTGGCGTCCCCCGGGTGCTGGGTTTACTCGCTAACGAGCGCTGAGCTGCTCCTAAACCATGGCTTAATGCTCTCTGGCTGTGGAGAGGTTTAGGATGGGCAACCCAGGGATGAGAGACACTGTGTGTGTGGTGTGTTTATGTCATCTCGTTTCATGCCTGCTTGTGTATGTGTTTGTGTGTGTGTGTGTACTATGATGGTCTGTGTGTTTGGTGGCTATGAAAATGTGATTCAAGATGTCTTTGTGCGTGTGTGTGTGTAGCTGTGTGCGTGGGTGGGTGGGCACACTGTTTTGCCTGCCTCTTAAGCTTTGAACTTAAAAATAAAAGAACATAAGTGTGTGTGTGTGTGTGTGTGTGTGTGTGTGTGGGAAGGGGGGGGGGGCCGGGGGCCAAACTGATACACATGAACACGCTTAAAAAAACACATTTGCATTTGTTGTTGTTCTCTGTCCATCACTCCCCCCCCCCCCCCTCCCGCCCCCCCAAAGTTGAGAACAAAAAAGGTCCGCCTACCTTCCTAGCAAACCCCCCCCCCATACCCCTCTGTCAACACACACACACACTGTGCCCTTGCCCTGGGAGCCCCCCCCCACCAAAAAAGATGACCCCCCCTGCCTCCCTCCCGCCAATATTGTGTGCCATTTTAGCCTTGGCAATTACAGGCGAACATTCAAATGACACCTCCTTGGCTCTTTGTAAACCACTGCCTCCTCTTTACTTTCTGATATCGGTGGATTTACTTGAAGGAGAATCACCCGACTGCTTTGACGTTTCTCTGCCGTAATTAGGCTATTCTTTGTAGATTGGCCTGTAATTATTCATAACATTTTATGTATACACTTAATGTATACATTATACAATTATATTATAGTCATTTAACTAACAACGTTTGAGTGGATGTTTGACCTCAAGGCGAATGAGATCAAGCAGCCCCCCCCCCCCCCGGGAAACTCTAGCGGGGGGGGGAGGGCATGGACCCCATGTTGGGAATCACTGGTCTAACCAAGCTAAACAGTCTAGCCAGGGAGACACAGAGGAATGCCAATGGGCTCCCATGGCAACGCAGCCTTAGATGCTGACTCACAATGTCTCAAGACCTGGAGGCTTCATTTTGTCCTTCCCCTCCCTTTGGCTGTCAAATTACTCTAAATTAATTATTTACCAATGTTAAAAAAATACAAATAAAATAATAAAACTCCATCCATTATGCTTGATGAACATTACGCATTTATGTTTCTAGCCAGAGTTAGCTGAGACATATAGTTTCCCATTTGTCTGTTTATGTGTATGTGTGTGTGTCTGTGCGTGTGCGTGCGCGTGTGTGTGTGTGTGTATGTGCATGTGTGTGTGTGTGTGTGTGTGTGTGTGCATGTGTTTCTTGTGGTACCACAGTGTTCTCAAAGTCAATAAGGACTCTTGGTTAACTTATAAATAGCTGTGTTTACATGGAGTCTTTTATTCCAGTAATAATAGGAATGACAGCCCAATCGCAGTAGAACCGCCTCATTCCACCACCTTGAATGGTATATTCCAAATTAAATGTCATTAAAGAGACACAGTCAATCTTCTACAATGCAACTGACATACAGTATAAAAAGGTGTCATGTTAAAAAAGGTCTTTGTTGTGATAATGAGGCTTGCAATTGTGCATTATGATGGTGTATGCTTTCTTATATACTGTACAGTATATTATCTACTCAGGTAGCTAGCAAAACAACAAGCTATGCACAGACTGCTTTAATTTGACAGTACTTTGATCCATTTGAGATGAATGGATACAAAATGACAGTGCTTTATGTAAACAGTGCCCACATTTCAAAGGGTTGGAAGTATATTTGGTCTACTAATAGAGCATTTTAATGTGGGCTACATGCGTGTTATGGATCTGATCGCACTCCTGGTATTATTCTTCTGTTTCCAGTAAACAACACAGACTGGTGTATTTATAGAAGAAGCTTTGCAGTGAATGGAGAAAAAGTGTTGTACACTATATTCACAGCAAAGCAATGTACAACATAATATGAGTGTACTGGCATTGAGATTTAGCCAGATTGTGCCAAATGCCAGGCCAAAAATTGGGGCAATATCACTTGTGTATTATGTACCCTCGGCATAATATTCTGCAGAAAGGCTTGAAATTTTAGTAATTTAATATAGATAAAAATGCTTTAAATTCTAAAATTAAAGAATTGGAGTCAGAGGGCCTGATGTACTAGCGAATTAGCGCCCGTTTTAGGTCTAATTTCGTTGCACTTTGCACCTAAAAACATGGCATTGTACGCATCTGCCTGCTGACGGAACACAGGTTTGCAAGTTGCGCTTTCCTCTTCATGCATATGTATTCATGGGAGGGCCGAGGGTAATCTGGGAGTGTGATGATAATAAATGGGAGATGTGTAAGAAGAGAGTGATGACCTATTCTGCTGATTGTATGAAAACTGCGATGCGATGCGCAAGTCGGTATTGCGGTAAAATGTATCCGCCTCTGAAAAGCAGGTGTTATCCCAGTGAGCGTGTTTCTTTGAACAAGGGAAGCAAGCAACGGCAATATCAATTTGAGCAAGATGAATACACAGGCCATGGAGACGCATGCTGAGAAGATTTGGTTGCTTGTGCTCTGTTAAAATCAATGTTTATTCCACTTCTATCATTTAAATGTTATAGTCAGTCACCTGAACACGTTATTTTGGGGCAGAACACGCACCTTTTATCTCTAGGTTTGACAATACATATAGACAAGTAGCCTATTTATAAATAGGTCTACTTCATGATCATTTTCTGAATCTGCTGTTCTATTGCTACCTGTGTGTGCGCGTGCATGCGTGTGTGCGTGCATGCGTGTGTGCGTGCATGCGCGTGCGTGTGTGTGAGAGCGTGGTCACGCCCGAGCCAATTGGTCTCTTCACCCATAAGTGACCTGAGCTTATTTTTGGTTTACAGGGCTTTTTATGATCGTTGCTCTTCTCTCGTTCAGGTTTGTGAAACAACCGTCCAGGCCACCACTTCTTCACGTGTCTTCATGCTGTGTCTCAACAAAGCACAATGTACCAGATAGAGGTGAGCATGGAGGTCTTTCCCATTTCAGCACCAGATGAACAGATGAAATACAGCAATGTTATTAATCTTAACTTGACATTTGACAACATTAGCCTAAGCAAGGTAATGCAAGGAACATATAGACTACCACGTACATTTGGGTTGTGTGTGTGTGTGTGCGCGTATATTTGAGTGCTTACACGTGAAAACACACATGAAAATATAAAACAGTCCTGTTGTTTAGTTTTTAAACACATTCTTTATTATAAGTTTATTGTCCGACTTGATCACTGAGTTACACAGTTGGTCGTTGTGCATGTCAATCAAAATACCCCTCATCGAGTAGGCGGGTCTTGACACAGTACGTATGTAAAGGCTGGCTCTGCGAGACTAGTCAGAATGTAAATGCTGGCTCGGGTAGGTGTAGGGTTACGTGTTGAATAAGTGCCCCCCCCCCCCCTCACTGATCTAGAATTAAATCTCGACCACTCTCTCTCTCTCTGCTGTCTCGCCCACTCTGTCTCCCTCTCCACTCTCCCACTATATAAATAAAGAATTGAGTTACTGGGAGTTAAATGGACCGTCCACTCTACAGCCATATTGCAGGGGGAGGGTGGGACCGCAACCCAGACACCAAAGTGGTTTGCAGCTAAACCTACAAGCCTGCAAATCTACATTGCACACACACACACACAAACATAATGTACATGCTGTATACAGGAATTCAATGTACACATGTATGTATACGTATTTAGATCCATGAATGGATGGATGACCTTGCAGACACAAAGTGATGGCGTGTGATAAGTATGGGTTATGCATGTGTTGTGAGTTATCGTCTCTGTAGCAGAGTCAGTCTGAATGTGATCCAGGACTCATCAATACAGTGCAGTACATCACTGTCCTACATATCCTTAGACGCTTATCCGCAGGGTGTATCTGATGGCGTATCGCTGTTGTGGTGCCCAAGATGTCACGCGGACACAAACTGCTGTCAGGGCAGCGCTGTGGAGCCAACGGAGCAGCCCAAGAGACCTGAGAGCCTAAAATGTACTGGGCCCAGTCACGCTAGGCTAGAAAACACGTGGCCAGCGGCCTTGCCGGTATGGTCCGGCCCATTTACGGTAGATATCAGTTTCCTGGCGACAGGCCAGCTGGACCACAGAAGCCTTCCTTTCTGGACAGCGTAGACAGAGGTCAGAGACAACAAAACACCCTTGACTCGAACCCTGGCCCTAACTCCAGCCTCAGACGATATGCTATTGCTTTGTTTTGCTCACTGTAAGAAGTGATGATGTGGCTAGATGGCCAAACCTACTGACATTTAGAAGTGGACAAAACAAGTCCAGGTACTTAAGCACACTAAAGGCACGCACTGTAAGTAAAATAGCAAGTCAAAGTAAATGCTTTAGTTGACTGACTTTATATCACCACTGCTTTTTTATGATCTGTCTCATGGTGTCACAAAATACACCTTGCACAATATCCATTTATCAAAACCCTTACTGCACTTCAAGATGATGTGATGACTCACATTTGATTAGATTATTTGATTGGTCATTCATTTCTATACAATACCTTGCATATAATTTAATAAACATGTGTTTCTCACCGACTGTGAAATAACACAGTGCCTTATTGAGTGAAATAGCATGACTACATAACTACATAAAGTGCACATACTGTAGTCTAACAGTGGTGGATCATATGCGGTACGTGACAATATGCAACAAGACTTAAAATGTTATAGTGACTTGGTGATGAGAATTTGTTTTGCTTTCACATATATGTGTTTCTGTGGTACTGCACAGTATAGCAATACTATTGTGTCACCAGGCAGGGGTTGTTTATCAGACGTTGTGATCCCGTGGCAGGATTGCAATCCTAAAATGCCTACTGCTGCCAGAGCGTGGTGAAAATAGGCTTTTGGCTGCAGAGGCCCTATTTTCTGGCGATCACGTGAGGGTCGACGGACTAAGACTCTTGGCTAAGTATGCGCTGGGTGTTTTTAATGGCAGAAAGAATGCTGCACTTGTATGTAACTGTGTTGAGTCAGAGTCATTGTGTTGTGCTGTGACTCAGATACCTTTTCTGCTGGGCCTTGAAGCACTGCAGAGGTTGCACAACAATATGTACTTCTGGGCTATTTCCATCTGGCCTGCAGCTATGCTTTCACGTATGTGTGGATGTCAGTCAGAGAGGAATAACACGGAGAAGCCCCTGCTGGAGCTGTTTGTCAGGGCCAAGGCAATGAGAGGAAAAGCATGTCTGTTCAGCATCAACGGTTAACCATGTATGTCCAATATGTGGCTGTAGGTTTATGGCCACAGCAGCTGGCAGTTCGTGTTTTTACCCCCAGTGTCCTGCTACCTGAGTATACAGTAATTGGCCTAGAATGCATCACATATGTAAACTCTTTTGTTTTGTTGCTTGTTGGGTTTTTTGTTATATTTTTGTTTTTGTTTTGTTGAGTACAGTACAGAATGCAGCATGGAAAGCTGGAAGTGTATAGGTTGCACTTAACATAGAATGGATCCACCAATTTTGGATTTTAAGCGAAGAATTCCTTTAAGACCACTCAACACTAAGACTCAATCATCATAAGCCTACTCACCACTAAGACACAATATAAACCGACAAGCCTCTTCATTTGAAGAGACCGTATCTGCATCTCTTGGCTCAAATCATCACAGAAGTCTTGCCATCCATGTCCTTTCTGTGTCCAGCATGCAGCTGGGTTTCCCTTTGCATTCAGAAAAACAAAGCTGCCCCTCCCAGACCTGCTATCTTGTTTAGAGAGCTTGACCTTGACAGCCAGGCTTGGCCACACCTGCAGTGCACATGCAGCAAGTACTTTCTTCCTGTAGCTTGCTTTAAAAAAGAAATACAAAATAACAGACAGTTTTAAAGGGATAGTCAAGGGAAATCAGTCATTTTAGTCTTAGCATGTCATTAAAGGATGTAGAGGCTTAATATAAAC
>JAODTR010056175.1:0-12623 GCA_025399935.1 Amblyopsis rosae
TATATATTATATATATTTTTTTTTTATTTATTTATTTATTTTTTTCAAAATATATTCAATATTTGCTTTGATTAGTGCCATGTCCCCCAGTGTACTGCTTGTGGGTGATTTTAATATTCATGTTCTGCTAGCTGTTCATTTGCTGATGATTTTATGTTGTTACTTAACGACCATGATTTAATCCAAGCGTACCTGGTTCACCTCTCAAAGTACAAAACTGCCCTTTCAACAACCAGACCTACTACATCATCAAATCTGATAAAAAAAAACTTTAATTTCTGGATTTGGGACTACACCTACAACCACCCTCCACCCCTGCAGAGAACCAGTCCTGGATGAACACTTCCTTGGGCTTAACCATATACCTCCTGCGTCTCTTACGTCACTGGCCACTGAAAAACTCCATTGCTAAACTCAACCTGAACTCACATTCCCACTAGCCTCATCAAAACATGCCGTCCCTCCATCTCTCCCATGCTTACTCTCACTATTAACTCCTCTCTCGCCACTGGCTTTGTGCCCCGTACCCTGCAAACTGCAGCTGTGACACCCACACAAGAAAACAACTGCTGGAGCCCCAATGACCTGAACAACTTCCGCCCCATTTCCAACCTTCCTTTCCTCTCTAAAACAGTGTGAGTGTGGTAGCCTCTCAACTCCTCAACCATCTAAATTACAACAACTCTCCTCCTCACATACAAGGCCCTTCACAATCTGGCTCCCTCCTACCTCTCTGACCTCCTTGCATATACTCCATCCTAGGGCTGGCCCCAAATATTCGATTATTCGGGTATGCGTTCGTTGGGCATGTATTCGATTTAAATATTGGGATTTGAGTATTCGTTTTTTTCACATTATGCATGCAGTTTTCCCATTAATCCCTACTGTCTCATATAAACCCACATGTTGAAATGTAATTGCCTGCCCTACACTGTGTCATCAACACAATTGATTGTAATTGGCTCTGTTTGTAAGAAGAGAGCGAGGCTATTCATTCAACACACACTCTTATTGGCTAATACAGGAGGTATATGCTATTTGACAGCTCTGACGTGTCGATCAAAGTGGCCATTTTGAGCGCATGGCTATGTTTACATATGTGCTCACTGAAGCTAGGAATTATAGTTAGTTAGTAGTATAGTTATACTTCTTAATTATAGTTGAGTGTTTTTAATGGTGTTTTTGAGAAAGCATAATAGAATACTCGTTCGGAAATACCATCAAGTATTCAAAATGGTATTCGGGACAGCCCTACTCCCTCCCGATCTCTCCACTCCTCCTCTACAAAGCTCCTCCTCACCTGCTCTGCCTCCAGACTCTTGAACGCCCTTCCTCTGCACATACGACATGCCACCACAATCACCTCCTTTGCTAAACTTCTAAAACCACATCTCTTCAAAGCAGACTATTTTCTATATAACATTTAACCCTTTGTTCCGCTCTTACTTACCCAGCCCTCCCGATAAGCATGTATTATTATTATTATTTTATTTTGTATATATTTCCCACATTTATTTAATATAATTGTATATTGTTGCTAAAATGTAAATGTCCAATACTATATATCTTAACAAAAGGTTTTATATTGATCTTTGTATTGTCCCTAATGCCTGTGCACAGTGCAATGTATGATATCCTTGAGTGTTTTGAACGGCGTCCTGAAATTAAATGTATTATTATTATTATTTCTCAGGCGGCAGTCCTTGTCTAAACCGTTTAACCAGGCATGAGAGAAGACTACTCAATATAACATTAACAGTAGTGATTAGTCAGCTTTAGGTATAACACAGTATAGCCACTGTAGACATTTTGCTTGCTGCAGTGACAAGTTTAGATTATACACAAAGTTGCCTGAATGTTGCTGCCTGTAGCTTCTCATGTTACATCTGGTATTGCATATATGATCTACCCCATTGTTTATCACAAAATTGACAATGCATCTTAAAACCCCTTCAATGCAGTGAAAAATCACAATTTCTAATGTAACTCTGTAGAGTTATAAGATCAAGATGCACTGGCATTGCCTTGACTTCTGGTCACAGAAAATGGAGCAAAAGGCTAATATAAATGTATGCGATTAATTTAGATTAATTATATTAATCACTATCACAAAGCGTGTAATTAGATTCATTTTTTGAAATGCTTGACAGCCCATACACACGCACACACACACAAAACAACAACACTTGTCAATTCTAATCAAATATAGTGAAATAGACTCCAGTCACTAATTTGTTAATTGCTTAGGGACATAAAGTTATTGCCCTTAGTAACCTTTCTGTATTATTTGACATCATGTTTTCAGATTTTTTTAGATTTGATAAACATTACAAATAACAATTATAAGAGTTGGCCAATGGGTTACCCCCTGTTGGTGAGTGGCCCAATTACACTATTGATAATCAAACTGGTTTAGTTATAAAGGGCATTTCCAGTATGTCATATCAGGCTAGTCCAAAACCTGTTCAACGTGTTCTTAGGAATTCAGTGGCAACGCTAGGAGGTCATAGTGGTTGTTAGTGGAGTGGACTTTAAATTACTTCCAGTACCCCTCTATCGGTCTAGAAAATTATGTTCTATAAGAAAAGAAATATAGGATTTAATGACATAAAGAATAGGCTATTACATTTTAAAGGTTGTTCAAACCCTGCTAAATTACAGAGCAATACAAAAGGAGCAATACTAAAATATAAATGGAGAGACATTTGTGGCTTTAGGAACACAGACATTTCACCAAAATATTTATAGGCACTTTTTGCACCTTTATTCCCCATTTGAGTAACACAGCTGTTGCCTTTTGTCATGCATATGAAACTTGTGAAGTTAACTATAATGTTAGATAACACATTTATATGTAATACTATGTCATTATTATATATTATATATTATATATTATAGTACCACCTGTTCTGATATTATGACATCTGACAGTGTTTGCATGGTTCATATATGTCTCTGGAAGTGGCTCCACTATTAAGGTGCATGTTGCAAAATGTGAAAACATTATGTTATCTATAGGCTCTTTGTCCAAGCCCTTTGCTCTTTGTCCAAGCGCGTGTTTCATTTTTTTCTGCTTTTAAATTAAGCTGACTTGTTGTCACATTTATACAAGTGAACATTTAAACTTCAGATTTTTGTTACAATTTTAGTTCTCACATCAAGTCTACAAGCTCTCGCATTATGCAACATATTTACTTATACTCCGTCTATATATATATATATATATATTATATATATATATATATATATATATATGTAGATGTAGAGCTAAATCTTAGGTCTCCAAGTCAAAGTTCCCCATCTGGTATTATACACAGTAATATGAAACTACAGTACATGTTGTCCTTTGGATGGCGCTGTATACCTTAATGCATTACATGGATCTGTTCTGATTAGCGCAGGCAAGTGCAAACAAGTGTGGTGATTCAGGTCCATACCTTGATGCGTGTGTGAGGCAGAAGTTGGTATTTACGAAACAGTCTAAAATCATGACCATTATAAATCTATTAGAGTCATCGTCACCCATGTAATGTAAAAGAGGGGAGATACAGCAAGAGGTTATAAATGTTACATCTCCAGCCGCAATCATTTCTCCCCACCCTAATGAAATCTCAGGGGTTCAGCATTATATGAATACCATAGTTTATGCATATATTCATCTCGCATATGTGAAGTTGTTAGCATTTGTCTGTCTAAGCTAATCAGTAAGTCGTTGTTAGAGTTTTACATTATTTCCACTTACAAACCCTTCTATGTGACAGATGGTTTTGTTGACGTCATCTGTTACACTGAGAGAATAAAAAACTTGTGTGTAAAAGAGAGAATGAAACTGAAAGATTCTATTCGGCACCTGAATTCTGTAGATAAGGACGGGATGGAATCACTTGTAAGGTTTACATAATGCAGTTTTATGCTTGTGTGGGTGGGGGTTTCTTATTGCTGTATTAATGTTCCATAAGGGTTTAATGTTATATGCATGTCTCTAAAAATGTATATGCATGCATGTTTTGTCTAGTTTAAACTTTTTAACTCACTATGGTGAGTTGCAACCTGAAACCGGGTTTGTGTCTGAAATAAATAAGCTATACTTTTAGACATTTACCACTGTACCCTGGAGGTTCAGGTGCAAAGAAGAAATGTGGATGAACATGTATCTAAGAACAACACACAGCCTCTGAGTCATATCCACTATGACTATATGGCTTAGCAGGTTCAACCACAATGACCTCTAGATTGGCTACGCCTCCTTCTGGACTCTCATTGCACGTCACCAGCATGTCTGGAAGAGGAGGTTCTCTTCAGGCTGTCCTGGGTCACCCCATTAGCCACTAAGTCATTTGAACTACAAGGCTAGGTTTCTTAAGGGAAAGTTTGGCCCTAGGTGCTGACACAGCTATTCCAGCTGTGTTTGCATATGGCTTCATATTTCAGGTTTCCAAAAGGATACTTTCCGAGGCTGTTTGTAATTTAAAGCCAATAATAATTATAAAAGATATACATGCTAAACAGGTGCACACATGCAAAGCTGAATGTTGAGGTCAAATTGGGTAGAATTGCTTGGTATCACACTAGGATTTAATTTGGACATTTCTTCATTTTGCAGGGTAACACAGTAGACTGCTAAATTATAGACTATTCAGGCCCCGCTTTTGTTTTACACAGATGTGGTTTTATGATGGATGATGGTTTTAAATCAGCCAACCTTATTTTAAATGGGATTGCTACAGTGCTGTGTAAAGCCTCATTCTCGTCTTCCTGAACATTAACTCAAATGATCATATAAAATAAAAAGGTAGGCCGTACATGGTATGTGGTAACATCTAGGCAGGCTACAGTAACACTCGTGTGACTTACAGTTAAGATGATGATTAGGCTACATATGACCAAGATTTACATTTCGAACCATACAAGTAGTCTATATAGTTACTTAGCAACACTAAGCTAAGCTAGCAGTATGCCCAGGAATGTTTTTGTTGTTGTTTTTTTCCACCTTTTCTCTCTCCTTCCTTCTCGCGTCTAAATCAATCTAGCTTACCAGAGAAAAAAAAGGTAATGGGTTTTTTTCACGCATGCATGGGTGCACGGCTTAAGAGCTACTGGCAGCACAAGTGACAGGATGACAGGTAGATAGTAGAGAGAGAGTGAGCGATTCCGCTGGACAGTTTCATTAGTCACTATTGCTCTAATGCATAATGATGCTGTAGCTGCTTGCTCTCTCGATTGTGGCTGGCGCAATTCATGTATGAAATGAGTCGCCATGGGCATTGGCCATTTCTGAAGGCACACGTTTTGATGGCAGAGCATCCCCAGCTCACTGTTTATGTTCAAAACCTGGATAAAAATAAAAAAACTATACAAATGTGCATGTGACTGTAGAGAGGCGGGTCGAGAAGACTTATAGCCTATATGGGGCACTGCAGGGGGAGGAGTGGAGAGGAATGCAAGTCACTCAGCACTGAGCTGTGGGAGGGGCATGTACTGTTGGAATTTTAAACCTAAACTGGTTTAAAACCTAAAAAGGTTTTTATTTTATTTTTATGTTTCGATGCTTTTAACCATGAGATGGAAATGTAGCTAAAGTAAGTACATAATGAGCTATTCTACATAGCGTGGGTGTTGGGCAAATGCAGTTCACGGAGAGACGTGAGACAGGAGAGGCTAATCTTGAGTCGAGGGCGTAACACTGGGTAGCAGATAGGTTGCCATGTTTGCTTATAGGGGGTAATGCTGCACCTGCAATAGGCATCACTATACAGTCTAATTACCAGTTTTTGAGAGAAACCGCTTACTGGACCTTTTATTTACACAGTAGGGGGTTAAAAAAAATAAAATGTTTAAAGGATAATTAAGGAAATGTTCCCTATGACATCCTCCCATTCCTCTCCATTTGACGTGACACATTTCACAAGACGGGCCCAGCTTAAATGTTAGTGCGAACCTTTCAAACGTTGTTTACATTTTCATTGATGCCATTTATTAAAAGGCTTTTCCATTAAAAAAAATGTTTTCTTACAGTCAATATACGAGCGCTTTGTTTATTATGTTGGGGACATTTTACACACGAGGCTCTGTTGCACTATACTGGAAGTGCTTTGAAACGTTATCGCTAACAGCGACTGGGAAGAAAATTACCAACATGGAAGAGTGCAGCATTTGCCTGGAAGCAGGAGTGTGATGAAGACACAACACAAGTGGAGCCGCGCCAGAGACAGATGGGACCGTCGCAGCGGGAACAAAACGAGAAGGGGAAATATGCGAACACGGAGACCAGAGAAACATAATGAAATAAGGTAGGAACACAGCAGAGAAGCACGGACGGACGGAGGAAGGGAGGGAGGACAAAGTTAGAAGGAGTAGTTGAGGAAAAGTTGGACAGCAGACTGTCTTAGCGCTCACAGAGACAGGCTACATGGTAGGGGCGGGCAGGCAGGGGGAGAGGCAGGGGGAGATACAGTGGGCGAGGGGCCCTCAGCGATGAAACATTGCACTGCAATAATGAAGAGGGTTCTGCTCGGTCACACTCGACATTAGCCCAGCGTCAGGCTGACCCCAAAGTGTCAACAAGTTAATAGGATGTGTATCACGGGCCTCTTTCACAGAGCTGTGTGCCCTGTGACAAACGCCAATTATTTACATGCTTTTTGTAAACAAATAAACCCATACATTTGTTACAAAATAATTTACACGCACAGTACTGTATATGTGATAAGAAACATACCCTTAGGCTCGCAGATGATGATTCTTTTGGAAAGCGATTTATGTAGCAGCCGGTATGATCTCAGAGTTTACGAGTATGAGGATTGATGAAGTCAACAGCTGCTTTTGCTATTAGGAAACAATGATAAATATAAAGTCTTTATCCCCCCCGACCCACCCCCACAAATATTAACTTGAATATGGATTTAACAGCCCCCAATCAGTGTTCAGGTGGGTTTGCAAAGTCATCCCCATCGTGGCCTTGTTGTGATTTGCTGAAGGCGGTCCAATCACCAATAGGCTGACACCTATTGAATGTGTCAGTGCAGGCCCCAGTGAAGACAACCTCCCTGGACTTCCATATTCAGCTGTGAGAAATCCTCCCAGAGCCAGTCATTCCATGCTGTGCCTGAGATTTCACTTGGCTGAGGCTCCCATACATTTGCTTTTGCTGGGCTCCTGTCCCTGCTCAGACAGATCAGACAGATCCAGCTGGATGAGGGTCCTGTTGATGTATGGTCCACATGGAACATGCTGGAAAGTGCTTTCCATGCTGTTGCCTGGTCTGGGTTGATGTTTGTCACACGATGTTTGTCGTGCTTTAGACCCAACACATTACTGATGCTTTTATAGTCTCCTCACCTTCGTGTAATAACAATGTTACGTTACTATAATTAGGAACAGGATGGTAGAAATGTGAATTTAGGAGTTATTTACAGCTATAGCGTACATATCAGGTTATGTCTACCAACCTGTACATGTCTGAGTCCAGTGCTGTAACCCATATTACATGTGCTTACATTTATCTTATTTACGCTGAAGGTTCTTGATGGGTTGTTTAACATTGAGGATGGGCTGCATCAAGTAAAACAAATAAAAGGTTAGCAACCTTTAATGCTAAGTCACCTCTGTGTTAAAGTAGTGTGAAATCCAGCTAATTTAAATCAAAATACATTACTGCAATTACCGCCTGTGTTCCCATGAGCAAGCTCAGTCCTGCACCCGGTTGCTGTTCAGTGGCCTCGAGTAAAGTGCAGAGAATGGATAGTTCATTATTCAAGGTGCAGTAGTTTCCGACAACAAATGTATTTGTTGTCCATCTTTGTTATTGTTTTAATGCAAAACCCATGGTTAACTATAAATATAGTGTGCACAGTGTAACATATCTGCAACGATGTACAATTCTTTTGTCAAAACTTTCCACTAGTCTGCACACAATAAAGTGGTTTATACCGTCTTGTATCACTGAATCGTTAAAAAAAGCTGTTAGTCTGCTTATTATCATCACCTTTAATATATTCTACAAAGAAGGTGCTCTCTCTTTACAAGCATCTGTAACCTTCAATCTGCAGTAATTAGGTGGGTATGAGCTGACAGCGGTGCGGAGCAGAAGCAAAGATGTGACAGGCGGCAAGCAGACATACACTTTCCAGCACCACACGCGATGCCCGTGCTCTTAATGCACTGGATAGTAGATAACATTGCCGATCAGCCGTGATTACAATGCTTACTAATTCAATCAGCTAGCTCCGGCTGGCTGCTCTTTTATTAGCGGCGTCTTTCACTAATTCACTCCACAAAAAGAGATGTGAGTGACACCAGCAGCACAAAACCGAGAGAGCTTGTTATGGCGGGGGGTGGGTGGAGAGGCCTCACCAGAACTCTGGAACACTTCTCAATAATTGCTTGCAGTCATTTAAAAAAGGGTTTTTGAGGCAGAAAAATTGATCCATACATCTATTTAATCAAAGGCTGTCCTTGAGTACCTTGGGCTTAGAGGCGAGAGCAAAATAAAAGTGGGTATGCTACGTTTTACAAGATGATGATAAGGCTCACTCTATTTATCATATCAGAGGCCTTATCTTAAACATAAGTATTAAAGCCAAGACCAAATACATCTGTGACATCCCCCATCTGTGCTTTCGGAGTGGGCCGCAGGCATTATAGTTACCCTATTAAAACATGAATCTACCATTAGTCAGACATTGAACTCCATAGATGTGGAGCATAAATGCAGGTATACAGTAGGCCTACTGCCAAATGCGTGGCCCTAATGCACTAATGGTGCTTGGCACCGGCTAACTGTAGGAATGTCCACTTCAGGGATTTATCTGTAGTTACCAGTACCATGCACTGGAAAAGCACCCAATGCTCTACCTATGCATCTTATACCCTACCCTACCCCTATACTACCTTGCTCCTACCCTGACTGCCATTCTCATGGCAGGTTGTCCAATGAACTGGCTCAGTGTCTATAAATACTATCTGGGTGGGGGAAGCATGCCAATCAAACCTTCCCATAAAGCAACAACTCATTAATGTACCTATTTTTACAATAACTTTACAACACTCTACTACTTTCTGAGCAATGTTTGATGTGATTATTATGATAACACTGGGTATCATAAAGGCAATGTGAATGAAATGTATAGGTAATTTAGCAGACACTTTTGTCCTAGCCTGAGTGTGACTACAAGCATTATGGAGCAAGTTTGGCATCTTGCTCTATGATGGTCAAAGGTCAATGTTGGAGGTCAAACCTGCACGGGCACATGGTATTAGTGATCCAGAAATAAGCGACTGTCTATGAGCAAGCAGGACACATTTCTGACACAGGAACACATGTCCAAGCCTTAATAAGTCGGCCCATAATGAGTTATAATTTCACCCAGAGGCCACGGCCAATTGCAGTAAGAAAAGCGTCATCTCGAATACCTTGGCATTGAGAGATACATCTGAAATACAACAGCACACATGTTTTAAAAACTGTATGTAGCTTTTCTTTTACCTTTTTGACCTTTTGTTTTTGTAATTGTTGAAAATGACAGTTGTCATCTTCCTGATATTTAGCGCTGCACTAACACTTTGAGAAATTGGTTTGCGAAATGCAACATTTTTATATATATAAAATGATTTCCATTCGTGCAATTGAATTGACTGTAAAAGATATGTGTCAGAGATGGTTTTACTGACGATAACAAAGAAGATTTCATCCATGCTCAACTGATATCTTTAACCTTGGTTCACTGGGGTTACAGCTGTTGGGAATTATGTTTAACTGACCTATTACATGGATAATACATTAATCCACAGACTATAAATCTGGTAGCTGCCTGTGGACCCAGCCAAATGCAATTATTATAGGTCTGTATTCAATTAGACCTGAGGGATATTATTTACTTCTTATTTCAGTTAAATTATGATGTGCTGGATGATTTAACACACGGCACAAAACAAACTGCCTCTGTGTACTTTACCGGACTTTTGAGTACAATATTTGCCTGCCACTACCTCACTGGTGCAAACCCTGTATTACTCAACAAGCCAAAATAAACAAGCACATCACATTACAGGAAATAACAGCACTTGGATAAATCCACAATGTTGACAGATTGTTTCCACGTGCATTAGCTGTATTTCCTAAAACTAATGTCTAATGTTAAATGCATCCATAGATTAAAGTCAGCTTCACCTGTCCCAAAAAGGCAAAAGAAAAACTTTTTAAAAGATCCCTCCTCAGGCCGCGCACACTGACATGACACATCTGTCCCGGTCATTAGCCGCGGCCTGATAGGTTTCTGAGGCTTCTGGGGCAAATCAAATGTCACCCTGACATATAGGGCAGCATTACCCCCACTAAGAACACAGATAAACTAATGATTCATGCTGTTTTTTTTCTTCCAAACTTCTGTCTCTATCTTTCCCTCATTAAATCAATTAATTACTTAGTGGGGGGAAAATAAACATCAGATTAGCAGAATTCTGTCACAGTACCCTGCAGTAGACACCTCTGTCAATGTCTCTGCAAGCAACAGATAGCGGAGAGGAGACTAAGTTACTGATGCAAGCCATTGAAAGGCTTTAGCCTTAAATGATTGAATTCCCTTCATCCTAGCTCCTATTATCGCATGCTGTGTACAGTTGTGTCCATGGCGCTGCACTGCACATTTCCTTAGGCCATCATTTATGGGTGCCTTAGACTATGTTATGCGTGTATTATTGAGTTCTTAAGATTTTCAGTTATAGGTTAGACAGCAGACACACCTTCTTTAAAGGGTGCATCTCTTGTTCTTAGATTGTGTCCAGACTATCAAGTGCGGTTGAAACCAGCAACATTAAATGTTGCAAGTTCTCCACTTTCCTACGGTACCCCTGCTGTGACGCTCCTATAACCCTTCTTCCCCCCTCCCCTAACACAACACAACATTTCATGGACAATTGTTTTTCAGATGTAAACATGAGCTTGGGGGCGGGGTTGTGACTTAATTGAGGCTTACCTCTTCTAAGGAGGCCTGGCTCTATGGCTCTGATGCAGACTGCGTGCCCAGCCCTGCTAATGGGATCGTGCTGCGGAAATTACAAGATAATACATAATCATTTCGATGTATTAGCATTGCAGTGTAAATTCACCGGCATTTAATGTTAATTGCTTATATAAAAGAGGGTACACATGTATACACTGTTCATATTACACACACACACACTAAATAAAAATGAACTAAACATACATTAAACTAAATATTAAATAAAATATTGCGTTGGGCTTCATTACTTATTGAATGAGAGTATTTTAATCTATTAGCCTCTATCACTTTATCAATTCAGTGTTTTCACATTTTAATATAGGATATTATTTGGTGAGGAAATTACATTTCCACAAAGAAATTGAATTAAATCAAACCAGGAAATGAAAACCTATAATAAGAGATAGTGAGCTCTGAGATTCAAGGTGAACATGGCACACGTGCACATGATTGTGCACACATACACATGCCCCCTTCCCCCCCATACACACACATTGTCAGTTTTAATTACACAGCCTTTGCCAAACTCTCTCAGCAACTCCGTCACACATTTCACAGTCCTACACCTGCCGGGCTTGAGTGTGATATTGACTAAGTGAGTTGTAGAGAAGGAAAAAAATAGTTTATTGGAGAGCGGGAGCGATAGAGAGAGATGGGCAGAGAGGGAGACAGAAATTAGATGAAATAAGAAAGTGAGCAGGGGGTGAATGGAACGGATAGGCTATATATATAATGCCTCTTTCAAGCTGCTCAGTGAACCGTGTGGCTGCCCTTGTAAACTCCATCGCTACTTGATTACTTTGTCAGTCTTCTTAAGTGCATTTTGCTCTGTAAAGAAAACAGGGAGGCGGCGAGAGAGAATGTCCAACAGAGAATGGGAAGTGCAGCGAGCTGAGCGGAGACACTGCAAAATGACAGAAATTATATTCGTCTATTTCCTTGTGTGTGTGGGGTGGGGTGTCACACTTAAACGAAGCGCTTTCAGCCGTCTCATATATTTTTTGACACGCTGAACTTGCACAGGGTTTTACAGTAGGCCCAATGTATCAATCCAAACAGGGACAGCAGAAAGCCAGCCATGTACCACTTCGCTGTCTTGCTTTTTCTAACACACTGCTTGTCTTCTGCTGTCTGCTGCATACACAGCTGAAGAAAATCTTTCATCTTCTCACAGCTCCAGAAGCAAACCTAAGGGAGCACAGAGAACAGTGCCGGCTGTGCACCAAAGGCACTGTGCAGAACAAATATCCACAGATTGGAGTAATGCAGCAGGATACAACTCATATAGCTAAACTGGAGAATATGTTTCCAAGAGACTATGGGATAAAACAATACTATGTGAATTGGATTTTGGAGTTTGCAGGGAGACAAAAACATATATTGATCATTCATACGTTTTCGTTTAGCAGCTTGTATGCTGTGTAATTGGTTTTAGCTGTAAATTACTTACTGTAATGTAAATGTTCATTACATTTTTTTAATTATATAGACACAAAACAAATACAGTTAAACAGTGCCACCCCCTGGCTTGCTGGAGTACTGTAAGTCACTAACGTATATTTGTGTTGCTGTACAATGTATAATTTGGCATAATAATAATAATAATAATAATAATAATAATAA
>JAODTR010056186.1:0-17472 GCA_025399935.1 Amblyopsis rosae
ATTGAGACTGGTGGAATTATAAGATACTGTAGCTCTCAAAAGCATTTTGTAGTTCTGTCTGCTTCTCTCTGATATTTACGTATCAGATAGAACTATTATTTTAGAAATGTGCTATTATTTACTTTAGAATATATCTAGCTGTTTATCAAACTCCATTAGCCTACATGTCAGGTGCAAATAGCTTACTTTACAGGGCATGTCTATAGCAACAACCAAGGGTGGGGCATTGAATAGTGGACTAGTGGACTTGCCAATGTTGGTAGCCTTATGATGGTCACCAAAGTAGGCAAATAAACAAATGTAACTCACGTTATGCTATATCGGACGTAAAAAAAAATACAAAATAAAAAAAAGAAGTGGGGGGGATGATTTTGTTCTTTACGAAAATGCGGGGGATGTATGCCCCCACCCTTACTGTGCCCCTGTTTGACTTAGAATCTCACAAACCCACCCTGATTGTGCAACAGGGTGGCTAGGCAAATGCTAACAGGGCTTCCTGACTATAATATCAGTGAAAACAAATTGAACTGAGTGCAATAGTCGGGTGGAGCCAGGCTATTGTAGCACAAAACACAGAAGTTCTCTAGATTTGCTACTGAAAATGGAATCTGTTGGCAGTGTGTAAACCAAAACAGAGAAAAAGAAACTCTGAAAACACAAAGAAATGTTATTTGTTTACAGTGTTTTTTACGTAGTAGGCTACATATCTGAAAATTAATATTTATTTGAATGGGCCCCAGTTAAAGAATGACACGTATGTTGTTGTTGTTTTGATCAAAAGGTGTCTCACACCTGCCAATATAACAATCAAATCTAATTTTCATCACTTAAATATCATCTCAAACACAAAGATCCATGCCAAAACTATAAAGAAAAACTTAAAAACTCTATTTTATAATATACACTGACAAAGAAACTTGTTTAATTGACCTTTTGAATTATCTTGTGGGAGTCTATTGATGTTTCATAGTAAATATCATGATGATATATTTTTCAATGTTCATCTTTAATAAGGGATGACTGAACATTTTCCATAATCTTAACATCTGCTCAAATATCATGAGGTTATTTGGGTTATGGAATTACAATAAAGCAAAAACACACTGTGCATGTTTTGGAATAGGCAATAAAACTGACTTATTCATATTAACATATTCCACTTGTGGCTCCTCTGCACTACTTTTCTTTGTTGCTTTTATACACCCATCACTGAACCTGATTTCAAACGGATTGCACCATTTTTGATATATGCAACACATATAATTGCTTTCAGTGTGAATGGAATGCTGTGATTGTTATAATTACTTTTCATTTAACACACACCCTATAAATGAGGACCGCCTGAGATATGGTATACAGTGCTGGTACAGGATGGTCAAGTTCTATGGGTGTTGGGTTCCCAGTCGGAAGGTTGTGGGTTTGAACCTTGGTGTTGACCTACCTGTAAGTATCCTTGAGCAAGATGCCTAACCCCATACCCCCCTAACTGCTCCTGGTGGTTTGTTACACCTCGCGTGGCACCAATCACCATGGGTGAATATGAGGCTATATACTGTAAAGTGATATATAAAAGCAGTCCATTTACCATATATACATACATTTATAGGGTGTGTTTGTCAAATGAAAAGTAATTATAACAATCACAGCATTCCTGTCACACTAAAAGTAAATAGTGTCATGTAAATAGGAATTTCTATGTTGTGCAGGACTCGGGTCATGAGTTGTTTTTGACATTTTGAGTAGGCTACTGAAGCACTGATATCCTCCATGTTCATCTGCACTAGTTCCCTAATGCAGATACTATAGAAACCTTAGATTATTCAGGTTGGGAATTAGTGGATAGCGAAACATTGTAGCTAAATTGACATTTTTTCCCCTCAGATTTCAGTAAATCTAATGTCCTGAGAAAACATGTTCCTTGCTATTTTATCAGCATTTCAAATATGTATGTGCTTCACCCCACATATACAGTAACCAATAGGATGCAAGAAGGCATTCCATACTTTACACTATACCAATAATAATACGTAATATGTTGATATGATTATCTCAGCCTATATTACACCATAACCAGATGTTTTCTTCTGTATTACCTTTGTCAGGACAAACAAATTCCTAACGTGCTTAATCCAAACAAACACGGGGAGAAATGAACTTCAAGGACTGATAAGAACACGTGATTAAAACAAGAATGAACAAACATATCACAAACTGTACGATATATGTGCGTGTGTATGTGTGTGTGTGTGTGTGTGTGTGTGTGTGCGCGCGCGTGTGTGTACGTGAGCACAAATGTGCAACTAAGCAAAACGTACTGTGTATCTGTGCGCACATGTATTATTTGTATGTGTGAGTGAATATGGACATATGCTCAACCCTGAGAGTCAATCCTCCACCCCCTGTGTTTGACAGGCCTGTTATTGGCACATGCAAAAGCCTTCAGTGCAGCGCTTGTGCAAAAGGCATTAAAAAGCCCCACGTAATAAAACGCTATTTATAGGACCATAGCAGCCTTGTAGTTTGTCTTACAACAAACCCCATAGGAGGGAGCACGATACTCCATCCTTCCTTAGATGTTGCAGTGACTATTGCCACTGCTATATGGCCCCTCCTCTTCCCTGGCGGCATGTGCACAGCTTCCTGATGCAAAGCAGTGAAGCGTCTCCATTTTTTTCTCTTTTTTTGGCCACATGAAAGCTGAAAAACGTATAAAAAATTAAGCGGATAACAATTTGTGGTAAAGACACCGCAGAAAGAGGGGGAAAAGGGCCAGAACAAAATAGGTGCTCTCAGTAACCCTTGTGATGTCATTGGGAAAATGTGTAACATTGTTAAAATACATAAAAAGACAAACTTGTGACACCGCACATGCGACATTGCGAAAAAATGTGTCCTTCGCTTGTAAAATTCAAAATATAAGAATTAGCTAGATGGAGAAATCTGAATAGCCTTTGCAACATGAGGTGAAGTTCATCAAGCCGGCAGCTATGGGCTCATGCTGTAGTCTGTGTCTCATACACTGGAACCAAAGTTGCAGTCACTCCAAAGAAAGAGCTCAACGAGACCTCCTTTATGAAGTATGCGAAACAAAAGCATCTAGCTAGTAGAACTGCAGACGGTCTTAGAGTATTGGGAAAAAAGCAGGGGTGCCTCAGGCATTCCAAAAATATAAGCAATAAGCCACAGGTGCAAAGGAAAAACAAAACAAAAGGAAAAGGTATAACCACAAAAAGGGTAAATACAGTTGTTATACAAATCCAAAAACACAAGACATGCGTATTTGGTCAAATTTAAAAGCCTTTATTGTGTGGGCTGAGAACAAACACACCACGTTTCGGCCACTGCCTTCGTCAGAGTATGTTATTGCAAAGCTTCTTTCTCAAAGTCCATGATCTGGATTCTTTTATATGATCATAATCATATCAGAAATTTGTACTGGCCTATGGAACCAATTTCCCTAATATGCATAATGCAGTTCCTTTGCATCACATTTCTCAATTTTACATTTGTGGAAAAATCAGCACACAAGAAAATGAAAGAGAGAAGAAAGAGTTCCACTCCTTTATGTAATATACATTATTGTAATCCCCTTTACATAACAAAATGAGCAACCTGTTTAAAACAGAAGTTAACCTGGAATACCTTTTGATTGTGTGTAACTGTGAATATAAAAACTAAGGCAAGTTCCCACTTCCTGCCATCATTCGTGGCAGGTTTAGCATCATTTGCATACCAATTTCACTTAGGTTGAAAAATCATGACCTACTTACAGGGTTCAAATACATAGATTGTCATTCTAACCACCCACCATAACAGTTTTTTGCAATAACAAAAGATTAACAACAATTTATGCAAATGTAGCCGCTGATTTTGTGATGGCCTGCATGGATCCCTGCCTATAATGCCATAAAGTTGGCATGTAGCTGTAGTTCAGCTGTTTTACACTCCACAGAGCTGAATGAACATTGAAATAATGTATAACTCCGATAATGCTTTATCTCAACACAACAATTGGGATTTAATGTGGTATTTTAAGTAAAAAAAGCCATATTAGCAGACAGCTTTTATCCAAAGCGACAATCACATGGCAGGTAAGGGTTATGCGATCTGGCTGAAGGATGCATACAGGACAGTTAGACTTCGTCTGTATCAACTTACAGACTGACTGAGTCTTGAGAGAACACATGAAGGGATCTTTAACATATTGTGTGTGCTTTGTGAGCTTTACAGTCTCTGCTCTATAGTGCTGTCCCAGGCCACAGTCCAGGAAAACTCTCAAAATTCATTCATGTCCACCAATGAAATCCATTTTGCACTGTAAATGCATTTTCATCAAAGGCTGTGCTTGTTTTGGGGGCCCTGCATGCTGTAATTGGTGACGGGTTTGAAATGGGGACCTGTAGTGCTTTCTCTTTTTTCTCTTTTTTTTTCTTTATATTTTCTATATTTTCTATTAATTACTTTTGCTTTGTTTTGTAGTGTGTGTGTGTGTGTGTGTGTGTGTGTGTGCGCACATATGTATGTGAGCGCATGCATATTCTTCTGTGTGATTTAAGTATATTCATACCGAAGATGATAATTTAACAAAAAACGTAATGGCCCTGCAAAGAGCTCCGTTTAAAAACAATATAACATATCAATCCAACTTGACAATGCAATATGGTATTTTCGACAGAGCAAATACTGCCACTGTGCGTTCCAAAGTAGATGGTGCCTTAAAGCCTTTTTAAAACTCACTAAGCTCTAGAGACTTTCAGTGTTTTACTGTTCAGTGGTTACACTGCACTAGATACAAGTCAAAGTATGTTTCTTTTACCCAACAACTTCCCTTTCCAGACCATAATGTTCCACTTCTTTATCATATATGTACGGGTCGTCTCAATACATTTCCAGTTAACAAGGCACGCTTCTCTTCAGGTGGGTGTTGTTGAATACCGAACTCTGTCCATCCACGCTCAAGGAGGGTGTATTTGATCTTTACACTTTTGCCTCTTAAGTTGTAACGCCATTGTAATTACAATGACATCCCAAAGGGAACTGACTCCGTAGTGTGCCGGTAGTCATGCAGTAAGGACATGTAGGCTACTGTATATGTAATGGATTTAACTTTAAAATACATTTTTAGAACAGCTTTTACAGAACAGTATGTTGGAATTATAAGTAGGCTTAATAAAGTGATGGCGGTAAACCATGTAGCTGAAAAGCTTGAAACGCTATGTCCAGCAGAGTCCCCGCAAGGGACCATATGTCAATTCTTGATCGATAATCATAATCTCAGTGACACATATTGTAACTTATTTTTTACATGAGGATACTTTTTCTAGTTGTGATTTGAATGAAAATAACGGATACAGGCAACATTAGGCGCAACGTCGACTTTAACATACTCGGCAAGGTTTGAGTTTTGGCTCAATAAATAGCCAACTGATAAACATATCACGAGTGTAATGGATCGAAAGGTTATTGAATATTTATCAGTATTCTTAAATTACCCTATAGCAATTATCTGTCGATGTGAACTTTCAACTCATTCACAACGGGTTGTATTCTACTCTAATTGCGTATGCATCTCATTCAACAACAGCCATATGTCAAACAGCTGAATGTATAATTTCCAGACAAATCCACTACGTCTGTTGTCATATCATTTAATTAATCACATGACGTGCCCGGGCACAGGTAGGCCCTGCAGATAAAAAAAACAGTTGGCAGAAGGAATACCATGACATCATCACGACTGGCTATAAAGCAGTGAGTAGCAAATCAGTGAGTTAGAGTAGCACTTGAGGGGCTGTGGAGTAAAGGAAGGACTAAGCAAAATACGCCTTTGGGTTACAAACTGATTCTAGCGTTTATCTTACCAAACTTTACTACCGAGGAATTCCTACACAAATTATTAGAATGAACTTGACGCACTTTCTGGCTTGTGGACTTATAATCACCCTACTGTCAGTCAGGACGGGGGCAAAGCCTTTCACCCAGTCACAACAGAAGGTAAGGCAAGTTATTGATAACCATGCTGTTATTAATATCCGTGCCATTTAAGCAGTTTTGTGGTTTTACGCAGTGTGTTCTGAAATGTGTTCATTCAATGTCCGTAGTTACTCGTGAGAACGTTGAGCCATACATGAACCAGTTGATGTTTTGCGCATCTGTAACCATGCTTGCTTATCAAAGTGATTATTATGATAACTTATGTTGCAAGAAGCTCTGCGTATTGTTGCCTGTATGAATAGGCCTAAACAATGCGTAGAAATTAACGGATCAAGTTCTGTTTCAAATTGACCTTTTTTCAATCACTTCGGCGCTCCAAATTATTTCCCACTTTATAAAACATGTCTCATGTTTTTATCAGTATATTGGTCGTGGTGTGAAAGAAAAATATTTTAACAACTGTTGATCATTATTGGAATGGCACAGACAATATACGTTTCCGTGCGTAAAATATGTTTTTCAGCACCATAGTTTTAGGCATATGGAAAATAGCAGTAACAGAAGTGATATTTTTATATTAAGGATATTTTAAAGAAAAGGTTTCACTGCTAGTAATGTCCCATTCCTTTCCTGACATGTACAATATAGCCTATCATTATCGCTTAAATGCATTTTGTTTTTCTTTTGTTTATCTTTTTTTTCACAGAACACTCAAATAAAATTGTTATAACTATCAGTTTATTTGGAGCATGGATGCATTAGTAAAAATACGTTTAAACCTGTTATGTTGTTTGTTGAGATTATGCAAACATAATCGATTATTTAAACAAGCAGTCGAAAATAATGTAGTACTTTTTTAATATTATATCATAACATATAATATGAATTTGTTTTCATTATATCAAAATGGTTCAGTCCTGATCATTCAAGTAGCAAGAGTAACTCATTTATCTTAACACTTTCTCTCAAATATTGCTCTGCATACTTTTGAACGGAACTTGTTCCTGTTCATTTGTTTTGTTGCAGTCTCTTAGAAGTATGTTGGGCGAGGAGCTGGCAGAGTTTCTGGAGTCGGAGGAGAGAGAACGGAGATTGGAGGACGTGCGCTCACGGATACGCTTACTACGAGACCTGCGAGTGGACACTAGAGCTAGGGGAATGTGGGCGCGCCTCCTGAATGACCAGCCCTCCCCGCGAAGACACAAATCGGGTACCAAGAAAGGGGGTTCCACACCACGGAGCGGCTGTTTCGGGCACAAGATGGACAGGATAGGTACCATCAGTGGCATGGGATGTTAGTAATTGACCAGCTGTGTTGGTAAGCAACATCTAATATTTGGTTCCCAAAATATATATATTGAACCACAGAAAGAAAGAAAGAAAATGTCAATGATCTTGCTCATATCAGACCCCAGCAGCAACTTTAAGTTGGAAGGTATATAATGCAGTCTGGGTCAAGAGTCATACGGAATTACATTAAATATCTCATCTGAATTTCTGCCTAATTCATCCTGTTTCGGTCTTTTTCTCATTAAACTGTGACAACATTAATATTTTGGAAACATGTTCAGCTGGTCCAAGCTTAATGACTTAATGAATGAGGGCGGTCAAATTGAGGTAACGCCACACATGAATGGAATGTCCCTCACACGTCACTCTCCTGCTCACAAAGCACCTATAGAGAGCAGTGGGAGATGGGGCAGGAGAAGCCTTTATATTTGCTCAAGTGAAATGAAAATACATTGAGAATGAAGCAGTGAAGATAGCAGCTGATAAGGCATGTTTTGTGGTTTGTGTGGTGAACAGCAGAATCCTGAGCCAGTGTTTTGGCATCTGCCCACGTGTGAATCACCATAGTATTTGTTTGTGACTAAGTGTGTGTTGATACAGTATGTCTCTTCACTCCAATTGATAATGTGCATATATATACTGTGGACATACAATGTATAACAGGAACTATATGGTGTTCATCACAATCCATTCTGCTAATGACCATATTTCTCTTTCTCTTTAAAGATCTAGACCATGAGTTTGGACAACATGGATTCTGTTTGTTCTTTCCTGAGGTGGAAAAACTCAAATCTACCAAGTGACGGATTTTCGGTACGAAAAGCCACCATGACCAGCATTAAAATGGACTGATATGACAATGCTACAACAACACCCATATATAAATATATATAAAGATATACAATTGACCAACACATAAACTGACAAGATGGCGGACAATTTGTAAAAACTACAAACCGCAAAGCTGTATATTGTTGCTGCTGCTGTACATTAATGTACTTAATTTCCCCTGCATAAATGTATTTATGTTTTAAAAAATAATATTTATATGTTTATAAAAAGAGATATTTATAAATATGAGTTCTATTTATGTAACATTTTGAAAATGGATGCAAACTGCAGGTCAATTCTGTTTGTAACTTTTGTTTGAAATAGTTGTAAATGTTTAAAAAAATATAAAAGAACATTCCATGTGCACTTAAAAGTCTCTTCTTGCAAGTCTTTGTATGCTATTTAGCAGACAATGGGTTTATCTTCTCATTTTTTAACAGGGATAGGAGTTCAAACATATGAACCAGTGATGGAGGTTTTGGCTAAAAAATGCATTTCTAAAGAAGTTGTAATATACTCAAATGCAAAGGACAAAAGCTTACTAACTTGTACTGAAAAACAGAAATTAAACACAAAACTTTCACATTCAGTAAATGTGCTACAACATCACTTTGCGTATAGCATCCTCAGCTGTTTCCTCATCATGTTCCTTCATAGTTATTTCATCCACGTGTTTTTTTCTGAAGATTAAACAACAAATAAAGCTGTCATCCTTTGCATTTAAGTGCTTTCTTATTTCTTCACTTTATAGGTTATGACTAGTCCTTTGTTGAAATAATTTTATCCTCAGTTTTGTGATTTGTGAAAATGTTATATTTTTTGTAAAACCATAGTAGACATACTGTGGTTAAATAATAGATAAAACATTTTGACTGAGTAAATGTGTTTTTATTTTATGATTAATATTGTAGAGAGGCAATTTTTTCAGAGTAGAAACAATATACTTTCTGTGATGAAGTGTATAACATCAGCAGCAGTTCAGACTATCACCAGAAGGTTGTTAGTTTTTATTTCCACCTGGGTATGTCAGCAAATCAATCATGCCTTATCTTCCCAAACAACTATAATGTTTCCACCACCGCTCTGGAAAACGCCAAACAATATAGTGGTGTGGAATAGCAAAAATTAAGGTGAGCATGCGCGTGTGTGTTTGCTTGTTGGTTTGATTGTTTACACTACATTTTTAAGTGTGTCAGGGGCTTCAACAGTTGTGTGATTTATCATTTTACACTGGCAGCAGACACAAAGAAAGTGTACTCTTCTTCTGGGTCACTTATAGTATAAAGTATATATATACTGCATTTATATAGAATTTCTTTACTGAAAAATGTGTAATTGCCAAAACAATACCTCCTGTAGTTTCTTCCAGAATCCAGTGAATTGCAGTGATAAATAATAACAATTTAAGTGTTAAACCAATAACATTCACATTTGAATGTCATTGCTGCCCTACACTGCTGACTTGAGAATAATAATTTTGTACTGATGTAATGTGTGTGTGTGTGTTTATGTGTGCATGAGTGTGCGTATCTCACTGCACAAGCACACTGAGAGCAGGAAATCCCACTTGGATATCATTCTTCCAGCTGGAGGCCACATGAATACATCTGCCATGATCATCAACACAGTCTGATGTACAACCTGGCTAATCAACAGATCAGGTTGTTCATTAAAATCGAATAAGAAACAAATCTTCATGTTACATTTTAAGATAAACAGAGAAGAGGCGAGGTAAGAATTCAGTCATACAATACCTTGGTGGAATTAGCCTACTCTTTTTAATCCATTAATAAACCGTGACTAAAATGGGCAGATGGTGGATTAGTACAATATTTTCAATACGTCGTCTGCATGGATTAAAAAAGAGACCAAGCCAATTCAAGGAGGACTGTAATTAAAATGTGTAAAGGTGAAAGGGACTCAAACCCAGATGTTCTCATTTTCAAAAGTTAGAGTCATGCAATATGATATTAATTATTTTAGGCATGTGTCATTCTGTCTCATTTTGGCCAGATTATTGTAAACAGAGGGGATATACAATTTAGGCTACCAATATTAAGGCTATAGGCCAAACATTCACAACGTCAGCAACAACGGAAGATGGTTGGTCAGCAGTTAGGGCTATAGTAGTGGTGAATTAGGGCTACAGTGCTGAATTAAATGTACACTGTAAACATTACAACTACTAGTGCCAATACAATTCCTACTGTAGGCTCATAGGCAGAGCATAGGCCTACATTACAACATACTTAGTTTACCTTAGTTTTGCTTACAATGCATTGTATTTTATTTGTTTAATAAAGGGATAGTCACCCTCATAGTCTACACATAATACAAAGGGATCTGTTTAAGATAAATGCAATGCTGCCTCTATGTGGTTTTGGAGTCTAATTACTCAATGCGGCTGTTCGCGCTGCTGTTAAATATGCACAACCTTCCTTTATCCAAACAATTGGGGTGGGGAGATCACTGCCTATGTTAGACTATATCATTGACAAATCTTCGACATAACTACTCAATCACTAAATGCTAACAATGTGGCATATTCTAGAGAGATTCTATAGATCATGTCTAAGTTGTCTAGTTCAGCATGCAGTTATCGATGTACGTGTGGCTGACAGACCGCTGCTTTATGTAGGCCTAACTACAGGCAGCACTGTATGGGACGGACTTCTTTATTATATTTGTATGCATAGTGTGCAAATGTCAGATTATTTATACACCACGTATCTTCAAAAAACCTTAAATATATGTAAAGGGGTGCATGTGGTGTCATAGACTATATACTGTTGTAGACATATGTATTTTTTAAGTAGGCCTACTTAAAAAAAGAAAATCCAACACAAGACAACATACGCACAGTTGTTGTGCGGCGTGCACGCTAGTGAAATATCTTGAAATGTTGATTGGATAAGATGCCATGTGGGCGGAGACCCGGGAACGCGCAGAATAGGGGAGTAGCAAGCTCGTCACCAGCGTTTCTTTCTCTTTCAGTGTTCCAAGCAGAAGGCAGAACCACGTGCAGGCACGAGTAATATTTTTACCTATTTCTTAACGTCCGTTTTTGTGTTTCATTGAAACACACAGCAGAAGTATGGTGAAATTAGCGAAGGTAAGTTGCATGTTGTCCGTTTTTCTTTTAATGTGTACATTCCATTTAAAGCTGTTTGCGAGCGAGGCGGGCCTTTTTTGTAGTTCCTGTATCTACGACGATGGCGTTATTAATACATGTGCGCATATTGCCGTTGTTGCTATTTGTGATGATAAATTCGACGCGCCTGCACTAAAATATTCCTGGGGAAAGCTCAACGTTTTCAAAAGAAACAGGCCCGCCATGAATACTTTAGTTTAAATTCATTTTATACCTGTCTTCTTGGCCCAGAACTGATCGGCCATGTTTGCTTCTTACCGTGGGCCTGCTAGGGACTACATTACTGCTCAAAATGGCATACACGCGCGTTCTATAGCAAAACATGTAAGTTATGTGAGTTTGAATTAACATTAATTTGTGCCGGTAACGTTTTGTTATGCGACTTGCGTTGTTTTTATTAGTGTAAAATCGCGTATTTCAAACGTGCTGATTTTCAACCAGAAAACATAAAACAATATTCTTATGCAATACAAGAGGTAGTATTAGTAGTAACAGCGAATTGCAATTGAAAAATACATTTTCTTCACTTATATCTAGCTTTAATAATTATCCAGGTATAATCTCATAGAATCTTAGTTAATCGCCATAAGTGCAAAAAGCTTCTTTGCCGACAAATATTTACGATGTATGTGTAGAGTGAAAACGTGGGCAGCATGCTAGTTAGCTTAGCGGCAATGAACTCCACGTGGTTTCTGCGCATGCTTACAGTGTCGCACGTGGTACAACCAAAACCCCAACACTAAATATAATCTTCCAGGACTTAACACTAAAACTTCTAAACATAGCTAAACAAATCTGATAAATTGTTATCATGTATTACAGGCAGCAACTAAAAAAACTCCCCAAAAGAAAAAGGCACCTCCACCTCCAAAAGAAGTAGAGGATGAATCAAGTGAAGAACCAAGTGATGAGGAGGAAGAGGTATAAATACCTTCCACTAGTTATGTAGTTAGAATTATAGAATTAGAATAACGTTTTTTAACTTTTGATTCTTTTGGTTCAGGTTCCTCCACCAAAGGTGACTAAAAAGGTGGCAACACCAGCAAAACCTTCACCCTCTGTAAAAAATGGCAAAGCAACAAAGAAGGCAGAAAGTGAGGAAGACGAGGATGATGATGATTCTGGTAAGTAATAACCTTTTTAAGACAATACTGCTGTGTGCGAGTATGCAGTGGTGATTAATTTGTGCAGAAGTTTCTAACGTTCTTTTGTAATGTAGAAGAATCTGAGGAAGAGCCCCCTCCACCAAAGAAGACTCCTGCCAAAGCTGCCAAAGCTAAAGCAACTCCAGTGAAACCTGCCGCTAAGGCAGAGGACTCGGAGGAGGAGGATGATGATGATGAGGATGGTAAGGACTGTAACTGAAATGATCAAAACCAGATGAATTTCCTCCATTTCTTGGCATACATGCTGTTGTGCCGTACTCATGTGTGTAATGTACGGAGGTAGATCAAAGCCAGCGCTATGTCTTCGGTACCAGTGTTTACCATACGCTGGTCCTATCCTCAACCGCTGGCACATTGATGCCAATGTGTATGTCACATTAAATCCTTAAAATGAAACGTTACTACCTGTACACAATGTTTTATGCACCAAAAACGATTGAGGAAACGTTTTCCCTCCAGATGAGTCTGAAGAGGAAACCCCACCCCCTAAAAAAGCTGCATCCAAGCCAGCAGCTAAAGCTAAACCTTCTCCAAAAGCCCAGCCTGCCAAAGAAGAATCTGACGAAGACGATGAGGAAGACGATGAGGAAGATGGTGAGAATGAACCTCTCTTGTTCCCTTTGTCCAGAGCATGTGATTACAAAAAGGGGCTCACTACTGATTCAACTTGCCAATTACATCTGATTGGCAAGGTGAGTGTAGAGATTTTTTTTTTTTTCTGCTCCCTTGTGGTGATCAGACTCAGAAGAGGAAATGGACACCACACCTGTTGCCCCAGCAGCTGCCAAGAAGAAGGCAGGCATGGTGAAAGCAAAGGAGGAGTCGGAAGATGATGATGACGACGACGATGATGATGGTGATGATGATGATGATGAAGAGGATGGTGAGTTCCTGTGCATATAGCTGAATTGTGGGCATGGCATGATCGATTTGTCTAAAACTTATTTTCTTCGTCAGACGCCCCTCCCCCCCCTGCCAAGAGGAAGGCGGAGACTAAAAAAGACACACCTCCCGCTAAGAGGACCAAGTCAGATGGGGAAGGTACGTCTTGTTTATTTCCTTCTTAAACTTCAGTTCTGGTGTTAATGATGACAACAAGGGACTTAATACTGATGAGTGATGTCACTTTACTTTGCCTGAAACTTGGTGTTAACTGTTCCAAGTGCCACCTACATGCTAGAGTGACAGCTCAGTGGATAAACTTTCCCGTCCACTATAGGGTTCAGTGTGTTTGTTGGGAACCTGAATGTCGACAAATCCTACGAAGAGCTCAAAGATGCCCTCAGGAAGTTCTTCACAAAGCACGATTTAGATATCGCCGACGTACGGATAGGCGGGTCTAAGTAAGTATAGTACGCATGTTCTACACCAGTTTCCATGGCGACTGGCTTCATGAATCATGTCGTCGTCCTCCATTTCTTGGCATACATGCTGTTGTGCAGTACTCATGTGTGTAATGTACGGAGGTAGATCAAAGCCAGCGCTATGTCTTCGGTACCAGTGTTTACCATACGCTGGTCCTATCCTCAATCGCTGGTATATTTTTGCCTGGGACCCCAGATAAAGTAGAAATGTACGCAGATCCACTTAACCATCACTAGATGGCAGTAACTGCTAGCTATAACTGTAGTCGACATGATGCTTTGTTAGTGATGTGGAACTAGTTACTGCGGTTCACCACACACAAACACTTGCCTTACTGTGTCTTAACTATTTTGCCATGGCAGGAGGTTTGGCTATGTGGACTTCTCAACAGAGGAGGATATGCAGAAAGCTCTGGAACTCAGTGGCCAGAAGATCATGGGCCAGGAGGTGAAACTGGACAGGGCCAACAGTCGTGGTGACAACAAAGACAACAAATCATCAGACAGCAAAAAAGGTGATTAACATATTTAGAACAACAATCCAAACCCAGAATTGCATGATCATGTACTGTTCTGGAGAATCAGTTACCATTTAGGGATGGAACAATATATATCAACGTTTTTCGCGATAAATACGGACTATAATTTTATCGTGTTGAATGTCCATTATAGTCATAATCATGAATATCCTTACATTAGTATTAATATTTGTACAAATTACTTTAAAATAAAGATGTGTAGCTTACTTGTACAGTCCAATTTTATTTACTTGCCAATGGATTTATTAGCCTGCATCTTTCCAATCAATTACACCTTGACTCAGAGCTTGATTTGCCCATTGTGTCCCCCACATAAAGATGCATCGGATTAGTTGAAATACATACTGTTTACAGTACGTTTCATGATTGTTTCTTAACCAGATTTAACAAAGTGCTTCCAGTATGTTTTAGTTACATTTTAAAGAGTTTAATATAAATAATCTCCATCATCTGGCACAATTATTTTTGCCAGTATAATCGTGACATGGATTTATCATTGTCTCATGCCTATTTAAACTAGATGACTTGCGGACAATTTATTGTGGTGATGTGACATTGATGTGCTCATATTTGTTTAACAGAAAGGGACGCGCGGACATTGTTTGTGAAGAACATTCCTTTCTCAGCCACCGCAGATGATCTAAGGGAGCTCTTTGACACTGCTGTTGATATCAGAGTGCCCACTGGTCAGACCGGTGGAAACAGAGGGTGTGTACAAGTAAATTCACACAGAGCGAGTCAGCGCTGCTTTATCTGTCAGTATTGATGACAATGTAATTTGATTGTTCTTTGCAGCATGGCCTACATAGAGTTTAAGACCGACGCAGAAGCAACTACGATGTTGGAGAATGCCCAGGGAGCTGATGTTCAGGGGCGCTCCATTGTAGTTGATTTTGTAGGGGGAAAGAGCCAGCAGATGGCTAGGCCAGGTAAGTCAAGGACCACACATTATCTTTTGTCTTGACCTACATGTGGTCAGAAGTGATGCAATATCACTTTGTTCATTCTGGTCCATTGCCAAATGTTAATGCACTGTTGTCTCTCCACAGCTGGAGCAGCAAACAAAACTCTCGTAGTGAATAACCTCTCGTACAGTGCCACAGAGGAGGTTATTCAAGCTACGTTTGAGAAAGCTGTAGCAATTCGGGTTCCACTGAACAATGGCAGGCCAAAAGGGTATGTTTTGTTTTAACCGCAGTAAAGTATGTGATGTGTTGCTGTCATCTTGTAAATAGATGTTTAGTGCTTAATGTTGACAAGATTGAATAATGAAGACACGTTATAGCAATATGGTTAACCTTGATGCAAGCATGTGATGTCATCTCAGTACTCAACATATTTTCTTGTGCAGTTTTGCCTTCGTGGACTTTGACAATGCAGATGATGCCAAAGAGGCTATGGACAACCACAACAACACAGAAATCGAAGGACGGGTGATCAGACTGGAATTCTCTCAAAACGCTGGTTCTAGGGCTGATGGAGGCCGAGGGAACAGTGGTATGTTTCTATCAAGGTTTATCAAAGATTAGCCATACTTTGTGTATATGGCAGTTGTAAACCATTAATATGCCAAGTTTTTATTTCAACTGATCTTTTAAACCCGATAATGGTCAACCAGAGGGGGATAGCTAGTGTACACAAAATTACAACTCTTGTCCTGGTTCACTAATCTCAATCACACACCCACAAGTGGGGGATGTCCTTCACTGATCCAGTATGTTGCTATCTGGAAGCAAAGGAACTAATACAATTTTGCCTGCGTTTAACAATGGTATATTTATGAAAGGTTCCCTATTTTTAGATGTTAACAATACCTTTTTGTCATCAGGCCCTACAAAAGTGCTTTTTGTCAAGGGTCTCTCTGAAGACACAACAGACGAAACCCTGAGAGAGGCATTTTCTGGTGCTGTAAGCTCCAGGGTAGTCATGGACAGAGAGACGGGTTCTTCTAAATGGTAAGTCCATTGTTGAACTCTATATAATGCGAGTTCTTCTCATGAGCTCCTCTTGCCATTCAGTGGCGATGAAAGGATTCGCACGAGAAGTAGACAATTTCATACTTAAACAGAGACTGCCTGACAGTGGTAGTTGTCCATGTCTGGTGTGAAACAAAAGCAAATCATGTATTTGCAGAATATTGTGAATGCGGTTTTAAAGTGTATGGTGTTTGACTTGAACTTGTAATCCTTTGGGGTGTGTATGGGCCCATTGAAGCAGATGCTAAGATGCTATCATCCCGTATCTACTTCTCAGCTTTGGCTTTGTCGACTTTGAAAACGAGCAAGACTGCAAAGAGGCGAAGGAAGCCATGGAGGATGGGCAGATCGATGGCAACAGGGTGACTCTGGACTACGCAAGGCCCAAGGGTGAAGGCGGCAGCCGCGGCGGTGGCTTTGGCGGTGGCCGCGGCGGGTTCGGCGGTCGTGGTGGAGGCAGGGGTCGTGGTGGCTTTGGTGGTGGCCGCGGCGGATTCGGTGGACGTGGAGGAGGATTTGGAGGACGAGGTGGTCGTGGTGGGGGAGGCCGCGGTGGAGGTTTTGGAGGTAAAGGAGTGACTATTCATTACATACCCAAAATGATAATTTTGTTCATTCTGGCTCTGTTAAGTATGAACTAACAGCAATGTTACTTCTCATAGGTGGAAGAGGCAGGGGTGGATTTGGAGCAAAGCCCCAAGGAAAGAAGATAAAGTTTGATGACTAAACTTTAATCTTTGAATGGACTCTGGTTTCATTGCTGTACAGAGCCTTTGGACATTCCAGGAAGCAAGTTATTTAACTCTTGGGGCATTTAGCCCCCCTCTCCTCCCTGCCATAAAATCCCACTTTCACCCCCACAGCGGGGGGTTTGTTTGTGAGTTCTGAAAATCCTGACTGCACACCTTCATCCAAAGTCCAGTTTGTTTCCCCTCCAAAGGAGTTAAATGGAAGGTATGACTAACCAGTGCAAATATATGCCTGGTATCTTGGATACTTGTACATCTAAACAATTTGTATGATTTCCTTTTTACTTTATTTGTGAGCATTGTATTCACACATTTCTTTTGTCGCTTGTGTTTGCAAGGCATATTGTGCTGGGGGGGGGGGGGGCGGCGGCAGCAGCAGCAGCAGCATCATCATCAAATGAAATTTATTTTCAGGATCAGGTGTTCTGTTTTTTTTTTTTTTTTTTTTTTTTTAATTAATTGGGGTGGTGCA
>JAODTR010056197.1:0-17471 GCA_025399935.1 Amblyopsis rosae
TCCAGAGTAGAATAGAGTCCATCCCCTATCCAGGAGAATGGTTCCAGAGCCAAGACTGTGCGTAGAGGTAAGCCCCACATACATACATACATACATACATACATACATACATACATACATACATATGTATATATATATATATATATATATATATATACACACACACACACATATATATATATATATATACATATTTCATATATACACACACCCGCACCTTAAGATAATTAACTGTTTTGAAAACTATATTTTTTAACATAGCCTATACCAGATTTGATAAGCCTATGGGTTTTGATGATTGAAAGAGTAAACTTAAGAGTCATATATATTCTATTATATATTCTTAAAGATGTAGTCAGTGAATGCATGTGCAAAACAGTGAATGTGCGTTCCACAAACGGCAACTGTTGTTCTGGCCGAGTTAAAGGTAACATTCAAAATGATCATAAGAGATATCAGTTTTGATACGTCAAATTCCTCAATGTACTGTGTTGTATAGATATTTTCTAAAAATGAACAGATAATTTGGGCCCGTACACCCTCTAATCCTTGTAATACCACTTTGTACCTCAAGCGGCAAGGCGAGTCACTAGCTTACAGGCAGTAAACAACTTGTGCACACTTAGGGTGTTTCTCAATGTCAAGGAAGGCTCCTTGACAGCTGTATTTCAAGGATGCTACGTCATCAAATCTCGACAAAGTACCGTTCCAATATCTAGGATACTTTAGAATTCTACCAATGACTCAGTCCTTCGATCAAAGGATTTTGAAAGATGCATGTGTGCATCCTTCGCGTACTAAAAATACCCGCAATCCTGTGCGAACGTCAGAAGAGGAGAGATTTAAAAATGGCGCAAAACAAAACTAACAACAATACAGCACGATCCATTGTTTTTTCAAAAATACGAAACGCGCGGTTTAATTAAGCATAATGATTTTGAAGGCGTGACTTTTTTTGAATGACGTCATCTTGCACACTAGCTAGGCCGTTCCATTACGTGTTCTTCGAATGCCTTTCCTAGCCTCGTAAGGACCCGACTTGGAAGGCACTTGGAAGGATCCGTCCTACCAAGGAAGCATCCTTGACATTGAGAAACACCCTATAGGATCCATGGATGAGATCTACTGCCTGCTTGCATCCTGTTGCTTTACTGTTCTAAATAAATTACAAATATTTCTTTCCACACACAAAAAAATATTGTACATTGTAATCAGTTCATAGAAAAGTAATTCTTAACGTGCGCACATTGTATAAGGAAATGACGTTTGTCTGAGTTAATAAGCCTAGGCTAATATGCTCAAGTTATGATATAGGCTATAAAAAAAAGATTTTAGGCAAATATGTTAATTACACCAACATTGTTCTAGTTTGTTCATACAAGACGTAGTTACAGCCCGATCGATATATGCCCCGGCATGCGCCACTGGAGTGTTGCTTTCCACCGAATTAATTAGAAGGAGACCATTGCAAATGTAAATGGATTATGCCGGATGCTGATGTTAAAGATTCTATAGACTGGTGAGTAAACTGCTATTAATGTATCCCCAGGACCGGATGGTTATCAAACAGATTTTTATAAAAAGGTTTTCAAACACTCCCCCTTGTTACTGTCGGTTTTCAGGGAGTCACTCTCATTGAAAGCCCTACCATCTACTATGCATGAAGCAGTTATCTGTGATGTGCATATTCATAGTTAAAGGGCAGTGATCTGAAATAACTATGGGTCCGTATTCACATTTGGTTATATGGGGAAGTAGTCTTTTGTTCAAAAGGAAATAGTCTAAATGGTAGTATGTGTTATGAACCAAGGAGAAAAACAGTAACTCTTGGAAGCAGGGTTACGAAAACGCGTGTGCCGACCTAGACAGAGACTATGATCTGGGTGAACTACGATCTAGCACAGGAGAGAGCGTACAGCTCATGTTACCGCCAAGGATAAGGTAATGCGATGTCATATTTGGTAAGTAGGAGAAGAAATTGGTGAAGAACAATGATCCCAATTTGGTGCATACTCATTGGCCAAGATTACCGGAAATGTATACATTTGCCCTACAACAATCATATAGCGCCCAGCGGGGTCAGCCTCTACGCTTGTCATCGTAAACAGTGTATTTCTATCAATTAACATAGCTCATAACTGTCCTGACCACTCCCCTCTCAATCGAGAATGGTCCACTGTCTGTAGATGTGTCTCCTAAAGAAATGCAATATTTATATTAAGCTGCTTCAGATATGTAAATACATTTTTTTCGCTGTAAAAGGATGATTACGTGACTTGACATTCCAGCTCACAAAATTAACCATACTACTAACTGACCCTTTGAGAATATTGATATCAGTCATAATAAGGGGGAAAAGTTGAATATCTGAGCCCTACAGGGAACCCAGATGAGCCATAAAACATATGTTTGGCAGGTTAAGTGCAATAAACAACAAAGTCCAGTACACCGTCCCCGTAACCCCACACCCATCCCACCCCCCTCAGCATCTACAGGAACAAGGTGCCCACCGTACCCTTCCAAAACAAGTCTGCACATTTAGTGCTTGTGTGGAGAAACTCTATAGAGCCTAATGTTCGTGTTCCTGTCGAACCTCTGATATGAAAAGTAAATTCAAAAAGCGGTATCCCATCACAAAACAACTATAGACAGCACATGAACCAACAATGTGGATCAGGATGACTATAAACAGAAATTACCTGCTGTATATGAAATAGGGCCTGGAAAAATTCTCACCCATTAGCCCAAATAGAAAATAAATAAAACTGTGACGTTCAAGTAAATACTGTACAACCCAAGTAAAATCTAAGACTGTGCCAGGGCCGTATAACCTATAAACGAAAACAACTGCATGTCCATACATTACAGTATAAAAAATAAAATGAAGGCCTGAAAGACTGCTCCAGTCAGCAACTCTCACCCTAACTTCCAAAATCAGAGGCCACACCAAACGATCCACCTCAGCCAGACCCTTCCACTCAATGCCACTACAAGGCAGCATAATAAACATGTGCACCAAAGCTGCCCGGCCAAAGCGCCAGAGCTACAAACACTGGCTGACAAACACACCTTTCAATCCTCTCCAATGTTAATCAATGAATGCACACAAAGTAGACGCTGTCACCCCGGAATACATTTTACCATTTGATCCTTCCAGCGGTTCTCAAATGCTGTATGCAACAAAGTTACATACAAATACAACTTCCAAACATCCATAATACTATGATAATAGGTCATGCAATGCAATCAATGTAACGTAAACCATGAGAAAATGACAACATGTACACGAATGGGGCGGAAAGGCGAGGCAAAGCTCTCTCACAGCACCACCCACCGTCTCTTGAGCACCTCCCGCTTCTCAATGCGGTTGAAGAGCTCCTGTTCCCTCTCCTTCTCTGTCATCTGCTCCAGCCGAGCCCTGTCCTCCTCGTCGCCCATCAGGTCGTCGCCGTAGCCGTCCCTGAAGACATCGTCCTCCGAGGACGAGTCAGAGTCTGAGCTGGATGAGGAGCTGTTGCTGTCTGAGTCGGACACCTCGCCTGCAGTGGGCCGACAACCGCGCAAAAGCATTACTTCCATAATGGAAGGAATGTCTTCTGTTGTTTCACCGTAGGAGAGGGCCTGATAATATAGGCCATGTGTCAGCGTGTACATGTCATGCATTAGTCTATGATCATATAATATTTGTGTCGTATTTAGCCAACTTCATTACGACTGTTATTCTCATTCATTTAGTACATTGGAAACGATGTAAAATAGCAGAAACATCAACTGATACTGCTAGGGATTGAGTACCTTGCTTGAAGGCACTTCAGCAAGGTATGAGCAGCATTTGCCTCAATCAAGCAGACAACTGACTGCTTTGGTATACAGAGCAAAAGTCCTTTGTGTAGTGTGGAGAAACATACCCTCCTCTGGTGCCGAGCTCTCAGCTGAACTGTCCCCAGCAGAGCTGCCGGACGCTGCCGTTTTATTAACCTTCTTCTTGGTGGCATTCTTTTTGTCCGACCCCTTTCCCGGTTTAACCTTCTTTTTGCCTTTGGTACCACCAACTGTCCACTAAATTACAGAATTAAAAATATCTGATTCAGTTTTGGTGATAAAACAATACTTGCTTTGCATGAGAAAATACATTTCTGATAAATATCAGCATGCCCAATAATATCACACCTCCAATATTTGTAATCAATATATCATATTGACAAAAATCTCAAAAGGAGTAGTTACCTCATCATCGCTATCGGATGTCTCAGAGTCTGTAGAGGCAGCAGGCTTACTAACTGGCTCTTCCTGCTCATCTGAATCAACTCTCTTTCTCTTTGCCAAAGACAAAAGCTCCTGAAAGCAAGAAAGCAAAAATGCTTAAAGATGTTACATTACATTTAAAAAAAAGTGAACCATAGCTGCCTTCACAATGTATATATAAATTCCCAAACATAGTTTGCAGAATACTTGAATGGGTACTGTACACACCTGCTATTGTTTGTGAACTAACAATGCCAGGATTTAAAAAAACATTGCGCCTAGCTATGCTCCTGCAACCTCAGGTGACACCTTTTTGACACACTGCTCAAAAGACTGTAAAGTGTTAATGGATAGGGGGCATTGCCTTGGTCATCATGTAGTGACGACTACCTGTACTCCGTACTCTGCTAGATACTAGGGATATCAATAACTGAGAACAACTTTTGTACCGGTATGAGGAAGAAAACGGCTTGTAAAAAACCGGTGCCAACAGGCGTACGTCAGCAGAATCCAAATGGAACTTTAGCTCTGAGCCCATGACGTAATTTAAGAATTTAAATACACTGTGCTGCAACATTCACATATAAACATATCCCAATGTTGTTCACGAGTTCCAATGTGCAATAGTGTATGCATAGGCAGTCCGCTCTGTAGCCAAACTCAGCCTGGTCCGTGGTGCGATGTTATCATACAACATAATGCATTACTGGAGCTAGGAAGAAAAGCTAAGTATAGCTCTTGGAATGTTGTGTTACTGCTAGCGAGGCTAGCTGCTAATGCTTAACAACATATAAACACCACTTTGAAAGAGGAATTTGATTCACTGTCTGGAAGGAGTGATTATTTCCCAAAACATACAATTTATTGGATTTGGGCATATCATGACGGTATAAGGACAACATATCAGCTGTGTTTCCGCCAGTCAACAGGCTAGGCCCGCTACATTATCATGAACTGGATGGCTAACATGACCCATGTTAGCATACATTAGCTTTACCGCAAAGTGTAAAGACAACACGATTGCCAGTCGTTGTGAACGAATGCATCAAACGCGCCTCCTTACCTGATCTAAGTTATCATCACTAGCACTGTCCTCGGAGTCTGAATCAATTACGACTCGACCTTTCCGTTTCTTTACATTCACCATGACTACGAGGCTAACCTACTAGCTACCTCTATGTCGTCTGAATGTTAAAAGGTAAACGAACGTAGGCACGCACGTAGTGCTACGCTAGCCAGCTCGTCTTGCTAACTAGCAAGGAGCTAGCTGGCGCTGCAGTCCACACAAAGGTGCCAAAGCGCTTGCGCGCACGCGAATCGCGTGTCAAACAACAGCACGCATGTTTATAATTTACCTATATATCTTTATGAAATAAGTTGTCTACACTGTACTGTAAGTGTCGTCGCGATTAGTGAAATCAGGATAAACATGTTTTTTCCATTAGGTACCGCACACACTGCTGTTTCGCGTCTATTATTTTAAAAGTCTATAATATGATTGGATAATGCTCAGGCGCAATTTCTGTACCGTACTTCCGTTTACTGTGACGGATAAATAACCTTGGACCTCGCACCGTTACCGATTTGTACTAATATTTTATGTTATAAACCGCGTATACGTACGCAGGAACTCGCTTAATATCTGAATGCTACAGAGCCCAAATACGTTTACAGTTTTTACAATTCTTAGGTCATGCTTTTTTTTGTCCTGTAGCGGTACCGGTATGTCCCCCGTACAGCACGGTAAGTCATGTTGCTAATGGTGGATATTATGCTACATGCTACCACTTCATCCTTAAAGTGAATGTCTTATAGTGCATCACGATCATGTTTAGTTGTAGGCCTAAATAGTAAACTAGATTTGGATGTTTTTATTTAATGTAGCTATTTACTTTCATTAACATGTATTAAATATGGATTGGAATATATATCCATATATGAAATATGGATTGGCATACATTATTGAAATACAATAACAATAACAATTGTTTTACCTCCAGCAGTGAATTGTTGACGTAAACATCAACATGTCCCTGTCACGGATCACAAACCTTCCTTCAGTGAGGCTGCTGGAGTCGGTTCACAAGCAGTTTCCCCTCTCTTCTTTATCTGTAGCAAGGAGGACTATAATTCAGAGTGAATACAGACGACCAGGCCAGACCAAAGACAACACCCCTCTTTGGAAGTTTTTTGACTTTTTCAAAGGTCTGGGGGGAATTAAGAAACATTTCGGTCTGCTGAAAAAGGAGTTTATTGACCCCTGGACTGGCCCCGAAGGCAAACCTATCCTTCAACATATGCTGGAGCAGAATAGATTGATATGGGAGTTCAGAGGGCCAGAGAGCCTGAAGCAGTGGACCCTGTCTTCAGATCGTGAGATAGGAGGCCAAAGTGATGTTTACTTGAAGCTCAGCAGAAACCGTAATACATGCTTTCTCTATGGAACTCTGTGCTCTACTCCTCCACGGGACGGAGAGACTCGTTACAGTGGCTACTGCACAATGCGCTCACAGCAGCAACTGGTTAGTGCCATCGAGACATTGCAAAATCCTTTTATCACTTGCCTATTCTATGTGTAAGGAGGATCATGGGTTGATATGCTGTACATGATATGCAATATTGGCAACCCTGTCTGTTCACTAAACATTTATAATCTTAATTTTGTTAAAATTCTGAAATCACTGTTGTTCAGTGGTGGTGAGGCAGAAACAGCCTTTGTTGTATGCTGGTATAGTCTTTCCTGCTAGTGTGTATATCTTGGTTCACCGTGGGAAATAACAGAACTTCCAAGGAGTCTCATGTTATGCGGCTGGTTTCACTTGGGCGTGAGAAGCCCAATAACATTATAAATTGCTACTTCTAATTAAACGTTTTACCATTAAAATAAATAAAGTTACACAGCATAACTATAGAGCATGACACATGGGTGCTATGAAGTGTGGCTCATGGACCTACAGTGCCTAACAGTTTCCAAAATTATCTTTGAACACAACACAATTAACTTTTTTTAATTCTCTTTTTAGGCATCATTTGACAAGAAAAAGCATTTTGATTGGTCCAGTTTTAACACTTTACATTTGCGTGTACGTGGCGATGGCCGCCCGTGGATGATCAACATTGCAGCAGAAACGTACTTTTCCCACCAGAGGGATGATGTATACAGCTATTTCCTATATACCCGGGGAGGACCTTACTGGCAAGATGTCAAGGTACAGTCACTCATTCATTCAGATTCAGATTTTTTTTCCATAAATTAGACCATTATATATAAAAACTTTTTTTTTATAGATCCCCTTCTCCAAGTTCTTTCTTGCACATCGAGGGAGAATTCAAGACGATCAACACCCTCTCTGGTTGGACAAGGTATTGCATAAACTAAGATTAAAGTCATAAACCATAATAGTCTTGCAAGCAGCCTATAACTTGATTATACACATCACAATATTTATTCACAGATTAATACAATTGGATTTACCTTGGGTGAAAAAGCAGACGGTCCATTTCAGCTGGAGATTGATTTCATTGGTGTATGTAAAGATTATGCACATACAGAAGACTTTGCCTACGAGGTGTACAAGAGGAATCCTGAAGTCTAACAACTTGTTGAAGCAGCTAAAGCAATATAAATCTATTTTCATTGATAAACCTTGTATTATAATGCTGCATATTAATAGACTTTAAGCTTCTAACTTAATGTTTCATTGCATTTCATATAGTAGGTCTAGCTAAAGGACTTTACTGTAAGTTACCTGTTAGGTCTTTAAACCATTTTCAATGACAGTGGCAGCCCACAAAATCTAGTAATAGAAGACAAAGATTTAATCATTTATAAAATGTGCAATGTTTAACATCTTATTGCCATACTGCTGCAAAGTAGGCTACATATTTGGAGTGACACACTATCACCATCATGGATTTTAAATAAAACAATGTATATGCTTCTAGAACAGGCTCCTATCTTTAACCCTTGTGCCCTCCTGGCATTTTGGTAAATTTTTCTCAAATTTTGTTTTTTATTTGGTGATCATGTTGGCTTGTGCCATGAAACACTGCAAAAACCTCTTTACGTAATTTATACTTAATTTATGCATTTTGCACACTTTCAACACCTTTATGACAAATATGTAACCACACACAAAATTATGAAATCCTAATTTTTTTATTTGTAAATACTTAACAGCCCACAGTTAGCCTAAATACTAAAAGTACCCTATGTATTTTATTTTAAATTGGTGCATTTGACTACTAATTACCAAAAAATGAAATTATATATATGTAAATATGTATACAAACTGCCCACCAAGCACTTACTCGAACTATTTCGCCATAGGTTTAGCCTCCATAAACCATGTGACCGTTGACAATTTCAAACTTCCATTGACATAACTGTTATTTCCATAGCTCTGCCCTAGCCTACCTGCTAACACAAGGCTGCCAAATCAATCTGCCATTCTCATGTTAAAATCAGCATCCAAATAATACAACTGTCTTTATGTAGTCCAATCCTCTTTCCAAAAGAAAATATAAACCATATCCAAACGAAAAAATCCAATCCAACAAGCTGTAGGCTATATTTAATTGACAACAGCATCTCACAGCATCTGCAGGTGTCATGCCAAAACTTATTTCTGCCCATGAGAGCACACATAGCCTTATATTATAACCCCTTTTACCAGTATACATCTATTTAAAGTGAAAACACAACTCATAAAATGCACGCCCACATTTTTCAATCAATGTTCGGTTGAGGATACCTTTTTGGCACAACACACAGCGGTATGGAGTTTACCGTAGAACACGCGATGGGTGTGGTTACATCGCCTTCTGCTGACACCCCCAGCGCTTGAGAACGCATAATGCTGGTTATATTTTCCACACTTTTGAAACGTAATTTTATATGCTTGCCGACTTTTTTATTAATTCAGATGTAACTTTTTCTGTGGTGTGACAAACTCAAAACACAAATGTATGTCTGCTTTACACAATTTTTAAATGTAGAGTTAGGGATGCCAGATAAAGATAGTTTCTATATTAGAACTATCAAAACAAAACACCTCTCTCAATGCCATAGGGTTCTGCCTCAGAAGCTACACCCCCACACACTGGACACACACCGCCAAGGCTATAGGATAGTGTTGTGTAATGCACAACTTGTTCACATTACAGAGCTAGGGCTGTAGCAATACCGGATTGTTTTTCAGTATGCACAGAATGGGCATGGGCAGCTTGCAGTAGAGTGGCACTGAGTAGTGAGCCAAATAATTTGTGTCCAATATTTATGGACCTCACCTTACTGTAACTATAGCACATGAATCAATAGTCCTTTTTTTATTCTTTATAAACTTTCTATTCTTTAAAAAAAAAAAAAAGAATTTATAGTGATGCCACGGAAAAGAAAGAATTACATCAGCAAAATTCTAATACAAAAAAGTTAAATGCAACATAACAAAACAGCAATAATCTACAGACTGGGTCTATGCATTCTATCTCAACACAATTATTCATGTAATGAGAGTTAGAAAATGTTTGCAGTTACACCTACATTAAATCTTTTTCTAAAACTTGCATTGAGTAAGTTTCTTTACATGCTAAAAGAAGATAGCGTTAAAACACAAATCCTAGAAACAGGCAAAATATTTACAGTGGAACTGTACAGATGTCTACATACAAGCACAATACATTTATGTCAGGATGAGACCTCTCCTGGCCCCAAGGATATTCTCTTTCTTCTGCTTCCGGCCTCCATTGTGTTTTTCTCTCCGATCATCCCTAAAATGACAGATACAGTCCAACAGTCATGCCAGGAGACAGGGTCACTAACAGCACAGCAATACATTATTTTAAAACTGCAATGCAATTTAGAATTTACTGCAGTCTGTCCATGCTTACTTTTTTTCCTTATTCTTTTTTTTCGACAGACAAAAAGTTCTTATATACACTGTATAACATTACCCACTGGACATACATGAATAGAATATAAAAAGGTATAATCAGCTATTGCAAGCTAATACACATTTAGTAAAACACACCAAATAGCTCCTTGCATTTCGCTATCTTACCGTTCTGTGCGTGTATAAAAAAAAAAAATATCTGATACTATTACAAAGCCCTGGTGCCGTAAATATAAACAAAGTGTCGAAAAACGCTCATTACAACAAAGGCGCAGTACCAAGCATTGCTTCAGAATGTGTTTCAATGTGTGGAGTAGCGCTGCAGACACATGGAGGGATTTTATTAGCAAGCGCTCTAGAAAATTACTCATTTATTTTTGCTGACTTCGAGCGCAGATCAAAACAGTATCACTCCGCTGTCCCAAGGTGTTAATATTGTGGTCCATCTCATACGTCAAAATGCATTGTGAAGTAAAGCATAGTGCTACGGCTTTGTTGATACGAGCGGTGTTCGTCACTTTGTTTATGTTACTATTTACGGAGCCAGGGCTGTATAGTATAAAAAGATTATTTTTTCAACACAGAACGGTAAGCTTGCGAAATGTGATGAGATATTTGTTGAATATGACAAAGTGTTTTAGCTTACATTTAGCTTGCAATAGCTGACTACCTTTAAAGGGAGGAGAGTAAAAACTCTATATACTCATACCTTGATTGGACTTTATGCTGTTTGAAGTTTTTCTGATGAGAATGAGAGATCAGAGACTTATTAGCTTCAGCATCTTCCTTGGTATCTCCAAAAGGCTTCAGTTTACCTAAAAAAGGAAACACCAGAATGTTACCGGTGTGTCCCTCTATGATGATGTAGATACATCATAGCTCATCCATTAGAAATGTATAGTAATGATACCTTTGTGAGGTTTATAGGCAAGGGGACGAGACAGACTGGCCTTCAGATCAAAGGCTGGTTTCTTATTGGTCCCAGGGGTGTCGGACACACTTGTGTTTCCGGTAAAAACAAATGTCGCTGTTGAAATGATATATATATATTTTTTTAAAAGTTTATTAAAGAGTCTTTCTAGGAGTATAAATTAATTCACAAATCCTTTTGAGGTCTAGACATTAACTGACTTGGCGTCTTTGAGGCAGAGACATTTGATGTTTTGGTGATGTTGGTGGCGTCCTGTTTTTCTGGCGTTCTTGAAGTCACACACGCTGACAGACGTGCTGGAATATTCAGCCGGGACCTCTTGTGTTCATGATCCCAGGTGGCTTCAGAGAACCTAGGTACAGAGTTTGAGAACATGGAAAAATCACCATATGTCTGGAATAACCTTGTTAATATATGTCACAGCTTTGTTCTTAAGTATAATGGTGCTTACACATGATGAGCGATTTGCGCTTCACTCACCACGGTAGGACGCAGAGCCTACAGAGCAGTGCAGCGCAGAGTCAACATGTCTCTAGGCAACGAGGGTAATTTCCGGAGTTTGAAGAACAGACTCTCGCTAGCTAACAATGCTAAACAATGAATATATATATTTTCGTTATAAGCATAAAATAATTCTTTATTTTCAGCGGTTAGTTAAACCAGTGTTATGTTTGTGCAGTTATAAAAGCATTGTTTTTATTTTACAATCAGGTTGTCTCCACTTCTATGTCTGACTATAACCATATGTGTGTTAACCCAATCAGAGGTTAAACTAATCCCTCAAACCAGAAAATCAGTGAGGATTACAGATGCAGAGTATGGATTCGTTCGTCAGTCACATAGGGCACACACGATTTGCGCTTTGAAAGGTCAGCGGGAACTAGGTCAAAGTTGAAATTATTTTAACTTTGAGCACAGTGCAAAGTGGCAATTTCAGGATATGCGCGACGCCAAAGTAGCGGTACCGCACAGTTGGGCATCACCGATCCCATAGTAAAACAATGGGATGGCTAGCGAAGATCTGTTTTGCAGCTTATCGTGTGAAAGCCCTTTAACGCTTCTCTGCATTTGGTTTTTTGGCTGTTTATATATTATGCGCCTTACCAGTCTTGCGCAGGCAGTTATTGTGTTTCAGGTCAGTAAACAGGTTAATAAAGTTTTTTTTAATCGAAATTGAATTGAAAAACCAAGTGTGTGGCCAGTTTGTATTGTTAGCTACGTTTGGTTTGGTGTGATGTGATGAAGGCGACTTGAAACAACTTTTAAAAAAAAAACAACAACAACACTATTGGCAGTTATCGTAGATGATGCAATTAATCAATATTATTCAAATTTTATTAGAAGGGCAAAGGCTTATATCAATGGAAAATATGTTTCCACTCTTCTCCTGACTATTCTACTGCAAGAGTGGATTTATCAACAGGCCTGCCAACAATAATTTTTTTCAAAGCACCTGCCCTTTTAAAACAGTTTCAATGGTTGCCCAGATGGATGTGTCAGACAGATATCTGGCATGTCAGGTTAGCACTCTTAGGCACAAGAAAACTAGGGCATGCAAATTAAGACAACTATTAACCAGCATGTTAATGATAAGCATAATGTAAGAAATGTGTGACTGGAACTGGAACAATGCTTACAAGACAATCAGAAATAAGAGGGAAAAAAAGGACCACTCTTTGAGGTGGATGTTGTACTCACCGTACGTTTATCCTGCGAGTGGAAATGATAGATGGTCGAAACAGAGCATCTTCCTTCTTAGCAGCTTTACTGGCAGAATGCATAGAGGGCCGGAGTTTGTCTTCGGCATGTTTATTTCCCACTACAGGACTGAACACAGACACCTGACACAGACACAACACATCAGTTTCCCACAGAACAGCAAGTTACATTTAAGAAATTATTCTAGTGCAATCTAAATACAGCAGCTGTTACTCACCATTTGACTTTTCCTAGCTGGCTTAAGAGTTGGTTTCTCTGAAAGCATCTAAAAATAAAATGCATTATTATTATCATCAGCATCAGCTAACCAATAATTAATAGAAACTAGTTTCATTATATTTATAACTTGGCTGTGTACCTTCAGTTCTTTGACCGTGTTATTGTAGGTTTCCATCTGCTTGGTCTTCCTCTTGACATACGAGTCGATGGACTCCATCTTTTTAAAGTGTGCCTCGTGGAGTTTTTTGAAGTCTACACATTAAAACATATGTATTAATTAACATGTATCAAATCAATTAGGAAGAATAATCATATTACAACCTCTGGCAAGTGTCCTTCTTCAAATCTATCCTGCTAATGAGACCCTCAAAAGGCTCCATTCAGAACTTCAGAAATTGAGCAAATGCTAAGATATGGTACAGCCTTACTAGGAGTAACAGGCTTCAACAAAGTCCTGGCCTTCAGGAGCCCTTCATGACGTGGGATTTTACCAGGTTTCCTCACTTTTGGTTCATTTTCTGTACAAAATAAAATATTAGTATTTTTAATAATAGTACAGCACATTCACAGGAAGCACAAAAGTGTTTTATACTAAAAACACAACAATAATAATAATAATAATAATAATAATAATATCAAAATGATTAGTAAATTGATCACAAACTTAACATATCTCCTTTAAAATTGCTCTGCAAAATCTAAATTCTGCAAATCAAGATATTAGAGAATCAACTATAGACTTAACTGCATATACATATAGACTTATCTGCATGCACACCAAATAAAATATGTAATTTACCTCCATCAAAAAGCATGGGGGCCTCTTTGACATCTCCAGGTTTCTGTTCACTGTCCAATGAGGTCTCCTCGGGAGGCACCAGAGGTACAGTGGCCACTATTCTTTTCTTGGAGTTCTTATTGGAACTGGGCTGTTCATCATCCTCCAAGTTTGGAAGGGGTGGGGTGTTATATTAGAATGTATCTCTATTATTTGCTGTGGTCAAATTATGACAATAATCAGGTAAACCACACATTTAAACGCTTATGACATACCTTGGCATCACACGTTTCTGATACTGTATCAGAAATCTTTCTTTTGGCCCTGAGGCCCTTCCCACGACGTTTGGTCACAAAAGTCTCAGTGGTAGTTCTCTCCTCAGCCTCATGTTTCTCTTCTTGAACAATAATGTCTTGTGTAGTATCTTTCATTTCGTGATCATTGTCACATACCTGACAATGATTATTACATTTAAATACAGATATTGTTCGAATACAAAATGTCACATAGTGACGCATCAAGTGAACATCAAGCACTGGGTTAAATAAATGACCGTACCTGACTGGCTCTTTGCTGCGTTTCTTGTTCATAATGCTGCTTTATGGCCTTGAGCAGTTTTTCAGTCTGTGTTATGGACACATGCGAACGGTTACGGTAGAGGCCAGTTCGCTTTCAATCATATTAGCTAAATGAGGTTAAGTTGTATTATCTGCTGTACTAGGCTAAAGTTAGCAAAATGTGGGGATAATTAAATAACATTTACGTGACTCCATCAGCGGCGCAGGAACAAAGTTACAGTCATACGTTACAGAATGATGCTGGCTAAACAAATACGGTAAAAGCTTTATTTGTTACCTTCATGTTTGCTTTAAGTCCGAGTTCTTTAGCAAGACTTCGTAACTGCGCGTATTTCATCGTGTCTAGATCCATGTTGGTACAGAAAATTATACTAGGCCAATTTTAAAAACTGAAAGAGACCAACGCAGGCTTTGCTTCTCCCCTCAACAAATACGATAGTGTAGTTATAGTAGCCGCGCCTGACGGTTAAAAAACTAGATTCAAAACACAACGGTATGAGACATTTGATTGGATCGCTGGCAAAGACGGAAGTAGATCCCACCAATCAGAGATCAATTGTCCAACTGAACTCAACCCCCTGGCATCTCAGTGAGTGTGCATATAAATGTTAAAATAGTATGTTTATTGTGTTAAGCTATTCCAGTGCTTTATGTAGCTACCTGCTATTGGTTAGCTGGCATACAGAGAAGACATCCGCGCTGAGTGATTTCACATTTGAAGCAGTACGGTACTGAAAAATGGAGGTTGACGCCAGAATATTGATGCAGCGCACGGACGATGTGAAAATAGCCAAAGAGATAGAGCGCAAGCGTTTAATGACTTTCCACTGTTCACAATGTAATATGGTACTCGGGGACTCTCTAAGTATTTGCGGGGAGAAGACATGCATCGACTCCTTCATTCTCCTCAGTAAGTGTATATATTCCGCCATGTATCAAGTCGTCTACCAAGGGGTTTTCAAAGTTAACCCGTCCAGATGCAAAGCGTCACTGGATAATTTGACTGGGACATTCAAGTTAAAACCACAAGCTACAGTAGTCCAAACCTTTCACGTCTGTTACTGGTTATTGCGTAGTTGTCGAGACTGAGTTTCCATTCCTGTTTGGTTACAACATACATTCTCTCTGACTGATTCTTTAATAAAAAGTACAAACCTATTTTGTCTCGTTTCAGAAGTATCAGATGCTGTGATTGTCTGTGATGAAGAGAAGTCAGAACAGGAGGGCAACATAATGAATTGGTAAATTAACAAAAAATACAATTTTAGTAGGTACAAAAATATAGGGAATTTATTATATAAACAACTTTAAAAAAATGTATATCTAAAATAACCTTCCTATTAATGAGCCTTTAACCGTGCATGCAAATGCATAAGTATAATGTACTTTCCTCATTCAAACTGTTTAATTCTAATCCGTTTCATTTTAGTATTTATAGCTCTCTGTCCTGTTCTGGCTGCCAGTCTAATGTGGGTATAGTCATTCACTCAGCACCCCATCATTTAGAGAGACTACGTTCCACCTTTCTCCTACACAAAGAGAACATCACATGGTAAGCCCATCTCCATTGTGCTATTAATACAGTACTGTATGCTGAGGAATTGTACTGCTGTCAGTCTGAACATGCATGTTCAGAGATTGTATGTATGACAGCATGTACACTATATATTGCCAAAATCTTTGGGAACCTTGCCTTTACATGTGCATGAAGGTTAATAACTTCCCATTCTTAATCCGTAGGGTTTATTATGACGTTTGCCCACCCTTTGCAGCTATAACAGCTTCAACTCTTCTGGGAAGGCTGTCCACAAGGTTTAGGAGTATGTTCATGTTCATCAATTTTTTTACTATTCTTCTAGAAGCGCATTTGTGAGGTCAGGCACAGATAGTGGACAAGAAGGCCTGGCTCACAGTCTCCGCTACTTCATCCCAAAGGTGTTCAATTGGGTAGAGATCAGGGGCCTCATTTAACAAGCGTGCGTATAAATTGTTCTTACGTTGAGGTTTGGAATATTCCCACGAACAGTTTAAGGTGCGATTTATCAAACAATCGTACGAGCGGCGTACGCACACTTCTAAGAGATTTTCCTTGATGAATCTCACCTGTTCTTAGTCTAAAAGCTCGTGCACAACCATAAGCATTTGCATACGAAACGCCCCGAATTATCTAAATTTGTTGAATCGGCACCAATAAAAAGGGAGCTAACAAGTTAAACTAGAAATTGATAATGAAAATGGAGCAAGGAAAGAAAAATAATTTCTCCCAAAATGAAATGGAGGTCTTGGTGTCAGACGTTGAGTGCAACCAAAAAATATTATTTGGAACACTTAGCTGTGCTTTTACCACCAAAACAAAAATATTGTGTGGGAAAAGGTAGCGATTGCTGTTAACGCAGTATCTTCCCAAAGGCGCTCGTTGTCAGAAATTAAGAAAAAGTGGTTTGATTTAAAATCAAGTGCAAAAAAATAAATAAATGAGCTAAATGCATGTGGCTTTTCTTTTTTGGGGGGGTACTTACTCAAAAACGTTGAATAATTTCCATCCTCCTTTGAACTGCCAAGGCATTTGGAGACCTCTCGCCACCACATTCAACAGCATCTTTTGGGCATCCGATATTATTTGCACGTTGATTGAGTGGAAGCCTTTTCTGTTGATGTAATTTAACTCATTCAGGGATGGAACTTTAATTGCAACGTGGGTGCAGTCCACCGCTCCAATTGTATTTCAGAAGCCGTCGACCACAAAGAAGCCTCGTTTGACATCCAGATGTTGTGCAACTGTGTATGGAAAACTGATGTACTGACGGGATTTACAGATGATTGCGTGTAAAACAGCAGGCATGGTTTGGCTGATGGAGGGTTGTTAGATGCCAGACCGATCAGCAATCTCACGCTGAAAAGTGCCCGTCGCCAAGATACCCAAGGTAGATAGCACCTGAATGTGCACTGGAATGGCATTCATTCTCCTTGTTTGTCTCTGTAAAGTTGGTCTTAGGTCTTCGCATAATTCCACTAAAATGCGTTTAGGGAAATGATATCTGCTAATGAGCCACTCACTACTTTCGGCAAACAAGTCATACCTGTCTCTAAAAATGCGCTCTCGACGAAAT
>JAODTR010056208.1:0-17471 GCA_025399935.1 Amblyopsis rosae
GCCCCCCCCCCCCCCCCCCCCCCCCCCCCCCTCTCTCCAGACTTACTTCCGGTGTGTTCCCTCCTCATCCTCCTCCTCCTCCTCTCCCAGCTGTGGGGTGCTGTCCAGGCTGAGGAAGGTGGAGCCTGCTGCAGACCAGAGCCAGTACAGCCAGCTGATAGGCTGCATGTGTGGCTGGGGCCAGACCAGGGACGTCCTGGGCCTCATCAGCGACTGGCTGACCGAGACGCTGCCCAAGAAGACGGTGAGTCACCATGACGCCCGCCCGCGCGCGCTCTGTGTCTGCTCGCCTGTAATTAACCCAGCTCTCTGTGTGCGTCACAAAGCCGTTGGTTAACATGTAGTTCAATGGTCACTCCACAGGACAGTGCCCCTAGTGGCCGTAAGGTGCGCATCCAGGAGACGGCAGAGGCCAAGCCGGACCTGGCTCTGGTGTACCTGGACCACCTGCTGAGTCACGCCTCGACCCGTGACAGCGCCCTGTCCCTGAGCCAGGAGCCACTGAAGCACATCCACGACGTCCTGGGGAACTGGAGGGTACAGCGGAGAGGGGCCGTCGCTTACTGGCTCATGCTGCTGCTGTTATATAAATACTGCCAGACCATGGAGCCTTTGAAGCTGCCTGTTATATGTTGGGGTCAATCATCACACATGTGACTACTAGTATTTCAATTGGTCTCAGTGGAAATAAAAGCATAACAGGAGAGACCACTTGGATTCGCTAGTAATACATGTAGTATATTTGCAGAAGATGTACTGGCACAGAGGGAGAGATTGGTTTTTATCCGTAAGAGGGTTGCTATGGTAACAGACAGGTCTCTGCTTCAGCGCCATAGACAAAAGCTACGCCTTGCATAATATCTGCAGAATTAGGTCCGTGCTCACGGCCAAAAACAATGACGCCTGTCAGATCCACGCAGAGCGCAGTAGCATCATGTGACCAGACGGGGCCGCCGGTTTGACGCTTAAGCCGGCCGTGCTCTGAGCTCGCCTGGCCGGCCCTCCCAATGTGTGTACAGTATGTGTCAGATACATGAGCCAGTGCGATGTGTGTCTCAACAGGGCGTGCTGTACACTAAACTGGAGTCCGAGCAGGATCCTCTTGACCCACGCGTCCAGACGGCACTGAGCGCCTTCACGTTTCACTGTCGCCTGAGTGTGCACCTGCAGCATGAAGTGAGCCTCTCGTACTAGCTTCTAGTGCTCCTCTTGGTACGTGATGCTGGACAAGTCATTTAGCAGCTGCTTTTCACCCAAAACTCCTGCAGAGCATTCAGGAGCACATTACAGATTACATGTAGTGTATTCAGGAGCACATTACATTACAGATTACATTTAGTGTATTCAGGAGCAGATTACATTTACAGTGTATTTAGGAGCAGATTAAATTTAGTGTATTCAGGAGCAGATTACATTTAGTGTATTCAGGAGCAGATTACATTTAGTTTTTTTAGGAGCAGATTACATTTAGTGTATGCAGGATCAGATTACATTTACAGTGAATTCAGGTGCAGATTACACTTACTACACTTACTTACACCTACTGTAGCTACTAGCCTCTCCTGCCACTTTATGAGAACCCCAACATGAAATGATTGCTAGTATCATATTTTCTTGCATCTGCTGAGGAAAGATCTTAGACGTATTACATTTATAGTTGAATCCACACAACAGCAGCTTTGTCCAGACCCAGGACATCTATGCAGATATGTTTCCCCTACTAGTATTATTAATACACATGATATAATAACGGTTATGTCTCATGTATGGTGGGAGCTGTTGGCATGCGAGCAGAGAAGTGTAACTGGTAACCACACACACACGTGTTTATGAGAGCCATGTGTTGTCTGGCAGGCCACAGAGGACCGTGAGTACCTGCAGTGTGTGGAGCAGGCGGCAGGCTGGGTGACTGACAAGGTGCTTCCCTTCCTGGCCAACCCTGGAGAGGCTGACGGGCCATCAGAGAAGCAACTGGCACTGGCCACGCTCATTGTGGAGGTGAGCTAGCTATCTAGGGCTAGCTGCTGTAGCCTACGACTGATACATAGTGAATTAAAAAGCAATAATTTTGGAATTGCTACAAAATGTCATACATGACAACTGCCCACATATGTTGACACCATAATGGAAGTGTAACAGTATATACTGTAAACCCAGTAGACTCACAATAGTCATAGTAGACCCAGCAGAGTGACAATAGACATCGTAGAATCACAGACACGAACAGAGGAGCCATCCAGCAGTGTCAATATAGTGCCAGGGAGAACCTGCTTCAGAAAACATGGTCTGCCATATTGACATTACAGTGTACAACTAAATAATAACAAAAACAAGAACATTTTCGCTTTTTACAAATATAGTGTTCTACTATGAAGATTTTCATATAGGACTATACGACATTAAATGTGGGACGTAAACAAAAATAATTTTTTTTTATACTTATACATGTTTTTCTTCTTAAATATTAAATTAATGCAATAAAGTATTGTACTTATTCTAAGTACTATTTAACCAGCCAAGGTGGCTGTGAGACCATGCCTTTGAACAGCCAGAGGATTTGGTAAAGCCACCTCATAATAATTGAAGTTTGAGCTTTGTCTCGTAACTTAATAGATGCGCGTTTGCTCCTGTGCACCCGCCCACGCTGTTCTTTTACTATACAGGCAGGAAATGATGCGCTGTTCTGGTGTTCTCCAGAACACTAGGCTCCGTGGAGCCTCTGTCGCTGTATTACCCTGATTGATTTAGCTTCTCCAGTTTCTGTGCCTTTCCAATCTGTACATTTAGTCTGCGTGTAGATTGTTCTGCTCCAGTCTCTCCCCCCACCTTCACACACACACATACACACACACTCTCTCTCTCTGTTGGTAGGCTCTTGCCCCCAACTTGCTACATTCAGGTGGGCTTACTTCCTTGTTAACTCCATTACTCTCCCACCTGTCAGTGTTGACAGGCTGGATGTGATGTTGAAAATAGTGTGTGCCAGTGTTGGTATCCTTTAATAGACTGGACTAGTCTGTTGTGGATGTCCCAGCAGCAGAGGCTGCCAGCGAGATGCAACACTAGTCCCCCAATTAAGGCCAAAGCCTCCAGTATATTTCAGAGCCTCGGCTCAATGGCTGGATTTATAGCTTGACCCAGTATGTGAAGGGGTTTGCGTCCATTTTAATGGCCCGTGTCGTTTTACGCAGAGCATCTTGACGGTGTGCCGAGATGCTCTGCTGGTGGGTGTGGTGGACCCGAGGTTCAAAGGTCAAGTCCTCCACACGTGCTCTCTCATCCTCCTGTCAGGTGGGTTGTCCGCTCACACACCACGGCGCTCTGCCATGTCATGTAGCAGGCACACGCATTGACCCGACCTGACCGCGGTGCCTCAGACGACACGCAGCACGCTCCTACAGTAATACCATTGCTGTGGGTCCCCATCCTGTGGTTGCAGAGAAGGGCTACGCATGCATCCCTCTGCTGCTGTGCGTCCTGAAGGAGCTGACCGAGACCTATGAGCCCGAGGAGGCCCAGGATGGAGGCCAGGAGGGAGACCAGGAGCAGACGTCTACGGTCATCATGAGCGTGGTGGCCAACATCTTCCAGAAGGTTGTGGAGCTGCTGGCTCGCCGGCTTAGGAAGGACCCAGAAGAGGGAAAACAGGTGATTCCATACGCCCAGCCTTGAATAGCATCACATACACTCCGACATCACTGTCTGGAATACAAAGCATCTGTTGTGTCTGTTGGGTCTATAGCTGACACTCTTGTGTTCTCTTCTTCGTTGGTGCAGCTCTGCCAGGCCTGCGTGCCTGGCCTGGCAGAGTTCCTTCAGGTGGTGCAGACATGGGAAGATGTACCTTCCAATCCCCTCAGCGGGGTCTTCTCCACCCTGTTCGCTGGTGTCATCGTGGAGAACCAACACATGCTCCACAAGGTGGGGAAACGTTCTTCTCACAAACCCTATAGGAGCAATGTTGCCATATGCGGTTTGTCCGTTTCTTAAAGCTAGATGTCATGAATGCTGATGTTAAAGCTAATTAGCGTAAATGTATCTGCTAACGAGACACATTGCTAAGAAGCCTGTTAAATGGCAAGCACCTTAGCTACAAGTTGGCATCAGATCTAGATGATGTGTTGCCATGTTACCGTCTAATTCCATTTAATCTCTTCTTTGATTGAAATTACTGTGTAAAAGCACAATTGATAGATTTCTTTTTTTTACTGAGGAAATTCCTAATTTTACAATTCTGTTAGATATCTGTATATTGATTTAATGTGCTTAAAATGTTAATTAAAAGTTTATTTCTCTTTAAAGATTTCCCATCCTGAAGAATTGGTCAGCCCTGAATCTGTGGAGGATCTCCCTCCGCTCTCCAGCGTCCTGCTGTCTGTTATCCTCAGATCTCCATCTTTCACCAGGTGAAAGCACAGCCCCCCACATACAGTATTAAGGCACAGACGTTTCACTGAGGCGAACAGGCACTTTCACATCAATGTGGGTTTATGTAGAGGCCACACAGGGGGCTCTGTTTCCTCTCGGAGCAACACAACAATCTATTGTACACGGGTGACCTCTGTGGTTTCTCCAGGGGCTTTCTGACTGAGATCAACTCTTCTCTGGACTCTGGGGCCATCGACTGCCTGACAGGCCTGACCGCTGTCCTGCACATCTTGGCTGTCATCAACCGCAGTGAGTAGAGAAGCACTGCCATTCACAGCCTGCTTCGCTGTTACCTGGGGATTGTCCTGATGTGTCCGTGTGGTTGGGTTGTAGCGGGTCAGTTCAGGTCGGGCCTGCAGAGCGCAGCCATGTCTGTCCAGACACATCTCTGCAATCATGCCGTCACGGCTGAAGACGAGGAAGACATTCAGAGGTACAGCTTGCTACTGTGGTGCCACAATATGTTGTGTGGACAACAAGCACTCCTCATCAGATTTAACCAGTCTGATGCAACAAGGTGTTCCATCAACTCTAATGCCTTATTGTATTTGATTGGTTACATTTCGCATAAGGATGTGGTGATGAGCTCTAATTTTTCCTCATTTTTAAATGATTAGATGGTTAAAATCCTTTTCATTATAATTGTCTTGTCTATTTTTCCACAGGGCTATTTATGAATCCTCTGTGAAGATCCTGAATGTCATTCTGGATCTCTGAATTCCCCAGCTGCTACCTTTTTAATAAGACTGTTTAAGAGCCTGTGATCCACAGTGTCTGCTTTACATGGAACTTGGAGGAACTACTATGTACATTATTATGCTAACAATAAGGAGAGTAAATATCAACTGTATCTATGCTTCATCTATCACTGTTTTTTTCATGTCATTTTCCTCACATACAGTAAAGTGAAACTTTAATATCCCTGTGGGGAGTTTGGCTAATTGACCACATTTGATTCAGTGTTTTTATGAATGATCTTTCTATATCTGTCTAGGCATACATTATGAATGTACTACTATGTAATATTAATAAAACACAATATAATATTGATTAATATCTTGTGATTGGCCCAAACATTTGGCGGAATCACTTATATTTAAGGATGACATATTTCTTCCCTTTTGCACATACTTTAGCTTATGCTACCAATTTATTCATCCATCCATCCGTTGCATGTGCATGCAATGCACGGCACGGCCGTAGACCACAGGCAGAGCTCTCTCCTGTACCATGCGTGTTTGACGTCAGAAACTTAGGAGGGGCGCCTTCAAAAGGTTGCTGTTTGTGGTGCTGAATGCCGAATTTTTGCTAGACGATATCGCCCTGCTTTTCCATTACAAATTAACAACCGTTTTTTTGGTGTAGTATAGTGTGCATGTGAGTGTAGCTGTTTTAGCATAGCTGTGTCGGCAATGGATTAGTGCTAGCCTGGAGCGCGATGGATTCACTGTGCCCCATCCTCTTCGCTGCATTGGCTCTGAGCCTCTGTTATTCATCTGCCGATAGGAAATATGGTAAGCAGTAGTCTAACCTAGTTATTTTATTTGAACCAAACACGTGTTTTATTTGCCATGACTTGGGTTATTGTCGCTGACCGCGGTGCTATAGTAAATTCAGTGAGTGATGATGCCACTGAAATGTTTTTGACGAAAAAAAAATTGTGCTGGATACTGATCTTCAAGAATCATAGCCTAGTATTTTAATTCAGTATTTTGGAAAACGTTCAATAAATTACTGTAGCTTGCCTTTACTTTGGCATAGCAGTCATTCCATAGTCATACACACAGCAAACATAAAAAACTAGCCTACTGAATTTACTTTTTAGATATACTGTAGGGTTAGTGTATAACTTAATGGTCTACATGTATGTCTAAATTAAATGGCCAGTATACGAATGTCAGTTAACTTGAATCTGGAAACGCAGTAGGCCTGTTGTCTTAAAGTGGTGAATCTTTTCAGGCAGGCTTTGCATAATTCACTGACTAATGTCCACGAATTGCAATGACTTTGGCTCCATGATATTCATCTCAAAGCACCAATCAATGTTTGGAATCTTAACCAAAAGGCTATCACAGATCACCAACTGTGACCTGTCATGTTTAATATAATTCTCTTTAAGATTTTCCTTGAATGTCTTCCATTATCCTTGAATTTTCTTGGTCTTCCTCTATCATCTTCCTCCTGATATTGTTGAAGTGTCATTGAAACTATGATAAACAGCTGGTTTCTTTGAAAATACAGTATTATAACATGAGTTATTATCATCATATAAAGTTAATGATTAATCGGGAAGCAATTAACTTCATACTGTCTCACTTGTTATATATATATATTTTTTCCCTTCTTCTAGTGACTAGAATTGCAATTTCTCACATTTAATTCTCAGTCAAATGCCTGTTGCCTTTTTGGAAGTGTACAGTTGTCATATATGGATTGTAGTTTTTAATGAGTCCCAATGTGTATTGAGACCTGTCTAAGGAAAGCAACTTACTTTTGCAAGATCTGTATGTGTGTGTGACAAGAGAGTGAGAGAGGTGGATGCTTTAATTTAACATTTACAAAACAAATATGGAGTTAAAGTCTTATTAAAGAGTTTGTAATTATTTGATTTGAACTGTTTATCCAAAACACTACTGATCATCTTATTTAAATTACCTCAGATATTGAACATTGCCTAACTTCCTTGTAAATAATGGAACTTCATCGTTATGTTGTAAACTTTCAGATCTAGGTAGATTACAGCCCCTATCATAGATTTATACTGTATTGGTAAGAATTATTAGGTTAACCATGTGCAGATTTGGACAATTGCAACATGTCTTGCTGGCCTTTGATAATGTGGAAATGGTACACAGTTACTATTAACGTTTACGAGGACATCTGCTAAAACATTGTAACACACACAATTCCATTTCTATACAGCTGTTTGTGGTAAAGAAATAGTGGTTCATTTCACATTGCTTTGGTAATTAACTTGACAGCTGCAAGCTACTGGCAGTAGTGAATGGCTGCTGTCAATCATATTAAATACCGTCCATTGAATATGAGTGACTAATATAGAATGAAATGATATTCATTAATTTAACAACCCTCACATCAGAGTAATTACTCGTTATCTGTCTGTGTGAATGTTTCCTGGCTGTTTCATCCCACCTGCCTAGAACATGTCAACAGATAGAGTAAACATATTGCAGATCAAATGAAGGTGCTCTCTGTTTTGATGCAATCAGTTAAGGCCTCTTATCACTAACACGAGAAAGACCCGTGCCCAGCCATGCTTCTTGTCTTGTTCTTGGTGTCAGACTGTCAGACTCTCTGTTGTTCTATATATCAAAGCTATCTCCTAATACCCCCAGACAAGTTGGATTTGATGCATTGGCTGCAGTGCTCACCATGGGCATCTGCCATCCCTTGGATATCAGGACATAGAGTAGAGATATGAAACATATATCACAGTGGCCATAAATAATTTCAGTGGATTGAAATGTGCAGTGACATGGGAAGAGTATATGGAAATATTCCACCTGGGTCAGTCCTGTTTAGCGTTAAGGCTCCTGTTTAGATTTTATACATGTTAGCTAGGGTGTGTTTGGCAGTACTGTTGCTAGGACACATGCAAATCCCATGGGAACAGCTATATTACGGTGGCTTGTCCTGGGAGCATGCTAGTTACAGTTTTACTTAAAGGAGAATCTAAAGCAGGCATCATCAAATACTTTATTGAACAGAGAAAACAACATAAAAGATCAAATAAGCATGCATTATTACACATTTTAGTCCCTCCGCCTGTGTCTTAATAAACATATTTTATAGCCGATTGTATATCAAATAGTGTGTGTGATAGGCATACATGTCAAATCTAAAGGAAATGTTACTATACAGCCTATTGTACAAGCTGGTCGACTACTAGTATTTTATTTTATTTTTTAAAATATATATTGAATTAGTCTGTACTTGCAATTCTGTTAATCACAGTAAAAATTATAATGTCATTCAGCTTTGGAGACTCTAAATTGTGCTTTTGTAAAACAAAGAAAACGTCTGATATAGCAAACAAGGGGTTAATTCATGAATGTCACAAAGACTTACTGAGGTAAGGAAAGATACCTAATCAATGGTTTAACAAATATGAAATTACACTTGAGTGCATAAAATTGTAGATGTGAACTAAAAAGACTAGATTGGGTACCCAAGACGACGCTTCAATCTGAAATCCAATAAAATCTAAACTGCAATTTAAATGACACTTCATTATAAAACTCAAAGCTAATGTAGAGTGCAAAACTCTAATGGCCTTATTGTTATGACTAGCAAGAGCCTTGAACCTCAAAGTCTAGAACAGGGACAGTTTTTAACAACATTGCCATGCCATTTACATTTGACTGACATAGTTTGAATATGATGTGAATCATTTCTAGTGTGGTACATGGTTCAACCTAACCACTGAATAGCACTCTATGATATCTTATTGAACAATAATACCCTCCTTTATGATTGTGCCCGCAAATTGGAGCCACATTTCCGTAGCTGGCTGGTTAAATGATGATCACTGAGCATTTGGCATGTTATTTGCAAAGGCTGTTTTCCTAAATTGATCATCTCGACAGCTGCTGCATTCAATATGAATGTAATAGATCTGACATCATGTTATGTTTTTTTTTTTTTTTTTTCTGCCCGGCATCTGTTCTCTAATGTAATATACGGCTATTGATTTTAAATAACAAACTTCATATCAGCCTCTTCTCAGTTTCATTAAAGCACGATACAGCTGCTATGGTTTCTTTTTTCTCTTCTTTTCTCCAGGAATTCTGCTTCATGTGAATTGCACACTGACAAGCTATTCAGTGTGTTTATAGAATCACTGCTGCACTGCCTGTATTTCAGATTGCTGTGAACCATAAGGGGAATACAGGATTTGGGGGAGTATTTAATTTCAGTGTTTCCACTGTGATGTGTTTGGATATTGCATGGCAGAGCGGGCTGTACTATATTCCCTGTGTCGGGCGTGTTGCCAGACCATGCCTGGTGTGATAACAGAGCAAGTGTGCCGTCACTCTGCCAGTCAACAGATGCTTGGAGGAGTGTGTTGGCTCCCAGTGCTTACTGCGAGGGGGAGCGTCAGGCAGCCAAACGGTGGAGGTGTGTGTGTGTGTGTGTGTGTGTGTGTGTGTGTACACGCTCTTAAGAGGAAGGAAGTCAGAATGCTTTAAGATAGGCTGAGGAGGTCTGCCTCATCACTTAAAGGCAATCATCAGCTGGGGTCAAGAGAGTTGTGTGTGTGACACTGATTTCAGAGGACTTAGGAAGACCACAATGCTGTCAATGTATTTGTTCCAGCTACCGTTGTATGTAAAAGTTCACATAGGCCTACAGTAGATGTTTTGAGTTAAAGCTGCTGTAAGTTGGATTTCTGTCAACTATCATTAACTGTGTTTTACATAGACCCTATTATTCCAAATGGAATCGGGTAGGGCCAGCGCGAATGTCATTTCACAGGCTTCGAATTGCCATTGGTTTTTCCGAACTATTGTTTGAATACTCGTTCTCAAAACTCCATTAAAAACAAGTTTCATAACCTCTTATAATAACCACATTATTACATTAATAAATACTGCAAGGACTGCCGTTTAATTAATTTAATATAAGCCAGCAGACGTAAATTTACTTTACCGCTCCATGCTGCAAGGATTCGACCAACAGATCAATTGATTTTTGGGGATATTTCGCTTTTCCGGGAGAATTTATACTACAACTATATAGCATTTGCTCTGGGGACGTCGATCGTGGCGGAAGGAGCCAGAACTTGTGCAGGAGGTGGAGCGCTGCCATTTAGATCTGGTGGGGCTTACCTCTATGCACAGTCTTTCTAGTTATTCTAGAACTGTTCTCCTGGATAGGGGATGGACTTTATTCTACTTTGGAGTAAGGCTGGGTGATATGGACCAAAAATAATATCCCGATATATTTAGGTTGAATACCGATACATGATATATATCGGTATTTTCTATAAAGTGGGATAATTCTTCAGGCATAGAGAAAAAACAGGAAACCCAACGGAAATGTGAAAGTGCAGGCATGGAGGGAGAGACGAACAAATCGAAAAAGTCATGAATAAATGCATAATATAACTATATCAATATAAACGATATTATCTAATTTTATATCTCTTTTAAAAAAATTCAGATATACCGATATATACCGGTATATTGTCCAGCCCTACTTTGGAGTTGCCCAGGGTGTGAGGCGCCGCGCGGGTGTGAGTATACTAACAAGCCCCCGTCTGAGCGCTGCTATGTTGGGGTTCACCCTGGTAGACGAGAGGGTTGTGAGGGTTGTGAATCCGCACACAGCTCTCGCTTTGGGCTATACCGTAGCTCTCAATTGTTGCAACACTCAATTATCTCATTTTGGTTTTGGCACAGTTGTTAGAGCAGGACTAGGCCTACTTAAGTATAGATTATTTTAAATATCTTACAGCATGTAAAATGCTGACCTCAGGATACAGTCGGCTCCGCCCAAAATAATTATAAAGAACAAAACCAGCTTTGTCGCTGTAAATGGGAAAACAAAGTGATGCAGTCCGCACCACACTACGTCATTGAGCAACACTTGCCAGTAAATGCAGCAAACATATTTGAAAGCAGTTCAAGAGTGCTGCAAAGATTTTTGAGTAATTTTCAGTCAAAAATGTTGACTGAATGTAGCAAACACTCAGTCCACTGTGTTGATGAGGAAGAGGCGGGGGGATGTTCAAATGATTCTGCAGCAGAACCGTGAGTAATGGAGAGAAATGCATAAAGTCTAATTTAAATTCAAACCAATAGGCATCTGCTCAGTGCATGGATCATAACTATGAAGCGTTATGTGAGCACAGCAAGAAAATCATCTGCTACATGGAGACAAACCAGATGTACCGGCGTTGACGTGCTGTTGTCTTCACTTCACACATTAGTATGGGAGGAGAAAATCAAATGTCTAAATCATTCAGAACAGGCCAGGAAAAAGGTCATGCCAGCCTATTTCTGTGTCCTGTGTTGCCATACTGACACTGACATCTTTAATTCATGGCTGTTGTCTGGGCCTGTCGCCTACAGCTAGTGGGTGACTGAGAGTGACCTGCATCCACTGTGTGAGGAACTCTAATAACTCAGTGGAAAAAAGTAGATAACAAGTGGTGCAGTGTGAGATTTCATGTTTAATTGAAAGATTTATAGTGAGAAACAGTGGCTGTCCTTCATAAGAATGTTTAATTAGTTTATAGAAATCATTTATGCCTACTATTTTTGTTAACATAATTTTTGCTAGGCTAGGTGCATTCTATAGGCTACACTGTTTTACGAATTTATATCATCCTTGATAACCTTACACAATTTCGCATCAACGTTTGTGGAAAGATCAAATCCAACATGCATTATTTGATATGTGAAAGTCATCTTCTTCAGGAAAACTTTTTGAAGCTGACAAAAACCACTGTAGCTACAGTATGGTGTACCCTAGGGATGTCACGATACCAGAAATTTAGTAGTCGCTACCAATACCAGTGAAATTCCACGGTTCTCCATACTCATTTCAATACCACGTGGCAAAAAAAAACTATATATATATATATATATATATTATATATATATATAATAAAATATTCACATATATTTAAATGAGGCTCTAACTATTTATGTAGACTAGCTAAGTACATTACCAGTTATATAAACCTCAGTATATCAAGCTCATAACGTTGTATGCTGAGACTGCCATCATATATAAAGTAAAATGCCATGGGGTTGGCTACTGTAATATTGTCTGTACATAGCATGAATGGTATAATGTCCGATGCTATTTGAAGTCTGAAGTCTGTGACTTTGTGTGGCATGCTCGGGACTCCGCGGATGTACCGCCCTCCGTGACTTGGTGCCCACACGAGAGTGCTTCTATGGCGGGTAAACAGTCACAGAGATCCCGGTCGGCGCTCCGGCGGTATCGAAAGCGCGAGGCGAAAAAGCGTCGGTTAAAATGCATTGTAGTACATTACAGCATAAACACGTGAATGTTTGCAACACAAATATGCGAAGTAGTACTACATATTTTATTCACTTCAAGGCTGATTTTTGTTTCACTTTCGCCAGGCGATGTGTTTATCAACGAACCATTGATGTCAAATGACAATAGCGGAACTTTTTACTCAGCCGGTAAAGTCTTGATAAGATGGAAACTATTGCTGGAAAGGTCGAAGACACCGTTTGCATTTCTTACAATGTATTGCTTTTTGTGAACGTATTACTCCCTGGTAATCCCCCTGGAGTGCAAGTTAGCCTACTTGCTGTTTTTCTTTTCGACAAGTGGAGGCGGAGCACTTCCACGATACCATACGCGTGCACGTATGATTTCCGGTACTGTACAAAAACGAGTACCGTCATGTTTTCTAAATGTTGGAATCGTCTTGGTACCGAAGTATCGGTTCTCGTGACATCCCTAGTGTACCCTGTATCATTAGTGACACATGGCGTTTAAATCTGTGAACACAGTGTCAAGCTGATGCTCATTTGCTCACAGGTAATGCTCTATTCATCTGTTCCTGCTCTAGCTTTGGCCTGTTCTATTCACTTTGAATGCACTTTTATTAGCGGTGTCACCCAATGTGCTGCTGCCAAATGGCTTATTTGGCTGATAGCACAGTTGTGTATAAAAAGGAGTCAAGTGTCCTTGGTAGAGGCCATAATAATAATTAAAGATATGTTAGTCTCCTACCGTGAGTGAAATATGTTATGAAAGCTGCTGCGGTGTCTGTCATCACTGCAATACGGCCAGCATCCTGGGTATATTGGCCATTACAGGCAGACATTTCTCAGATGGACAACCATGTGGAAGGGAAGCATTTGACTTCTTGCTTATAATAATATAATATGTCTTTATTTGGAAGAATATTTGATAGGATTTCTCAGTGTTCTATATCTTTTAAGATGTAATATGGGGAATGCTTAACTGGAGCTCAAAATATTACCTTCTTCAAGCAGGGATACCATTATCAGATAGCAGATTATAATGTGCATATTGATTCCTAATGAGAAACGCTCTCTCAAGTTAATGTTGTTTTTCTGTCCTTTAAATGAGCTTTTCCAACTAGCTCCCCAATTATTTCCTTATCTGGGCCCTGAAGCTAGAAGCCTGGGTAGTTATGGCTCTGACGTGCTGTGCAGCTTAGGTCTTGGCTAAAGGTGAAATGTGTGTATGTTGTGTCAGCCTTACTTAGTTCTGGCTGCAGTGTTATGCCGCCTTCACTATCGGATATATCGGATTTACCACTTGTGAACACATTAACAGTCAAACAAAGTCATAATTACTATATATTTTTCTGTGATACCCGAGTTGCCGAGTTATGTAGTGATGGTAATACAAAAATGGAGGAATAGAAGGCATGCATGGATGCTAGCGTGTTGTGGGACTGCATTAAAATGTGTATGTCAATGTTTCAACAAGCTATTTCAATATAAATAAATTAAACATGGTTTCAGAACATAATTAGCCGCAGGGGCACAAATAGTACCTAACGTTATTTCTCTTTTCAGAAACATTGTTTTGTTGGCCAGCCAAAATTATATTATAATATATATATGCCAGTAACTGAAGTTAATGTTCTCTGCTTTGGTTTGGCTTTGGAGCCTGATGTTAATGCAAAGACAAACCCTTATTTTCTCCAGAAAACACAAAAATTGACCCAAGATATTTGTCCACATGATAATTTATCTTTAATGTTCCAAAAATGACAAAAACACACGTTTGACCAAAATTGAGTACCGGTCTTCTGACTTTGTAGGGCAGTAATTGTTCTCAGCTAAAATATTAAGGGAAGATTATTACCTGGAAACCCTAATCACAAGTACATTTTCACAGCCACCCTGCAGGTGGACCAATCAGGATGGGTTAGTGAGATGACTTTGAAGTCAAGCGTGTTTTGAATTGTGGTAGAGCTAGATGAGGCGATCAAAACAGTTGTAGCAACGGCAATTGGTTAAATGCTGGTCAATGGTTTTAAAATTTGCCAGACATAGGAGGCAATGACTGTTCGGACTTCCCAATGCAGTGTAGCCAGGCCATATTCACAAAATTAATATGGTCAGGTTACACCGGGCTAGATTACATTAGCCTAATTCAGTTATTTCACACTCCTCATTCAGAATACTAATGACTTTCATTGCAAGATATAGCTATTTATTTAAACTACGGTTAAAACAGGCAGGAGGAGGTAGCTGTAATATAGGTCACCTACAATCTGTTCTTAGTGAGGGAGAAACCTGTGGTTAACACATTGATTCTTATATTGATACTGCAGTAGATTACTCTTTACCTTAAAGGACAGTTATGTATTGATTATGCTGAGCACATGTTCAAATGTTTCTCTGTGCATATTTTGGCCCAATAGAGGTGAAACCTTTATCAAACATTGTCTTCTATGGCGCCCCATATCTTTTGTGTCATGTTATGTAGTTTGTGTACCACTAAGCAGCTATTGTGTGCTGTTCTGACAAATGTGTACCATCTTGCCCTGTATTCTTTACCATTTGGTGTAGATTTTAGCCTAAAATATGATTAGTCTGTTAGTCCCTGTGACTCATCTATATCACTATCACCAAAACTTGATGCAGCTGCGTATACTGTACCGGTTAATCTCTGAGTCCCTCTGAATCTGAAATATCTTGACATCTCGAGTACCATAGACAACCGAGAAAAATTAATTATTGATGGGTTGACATGGCAACAGAACATAATTGTCTAAGACAATTTCTCGTACACCTACGAGACATGGATTTTCATTGTCTCCTTGCTTCATTAAGATATAGTCTTGAGTCTTACATTTTTCTCCTAGCCTAGCTTGATGAGCCAGAGGCTTATTTGTGTCCAGAGGTAATCAACAGCCCCTGTGATTGCATTTTAATTAAAAGGGCCCATTTTAATCATCTCTGGCATAGTGGTGGAGATGTGGCGTTATCAATCCTTTGTCCTGTCGATCACATGCATGCACACACACAAGAATTCACGCGTACACGCACGCACACTATGCTTGGGTGGATGTTTCATTAAAATGAAGCCGAGGCTGTAATTAATATTAAGAGCCAACCAACATGGTCTCCCAGAGAAGCCAGTGGATTTGGCATTGGGGTGATGGGCTGCTGAAGTTAAGCTGACTGACTTCAATTGTAAAGGTGAGCTTTGCAGCCAAGTGCAATGGTCAACCTGCCTGCTACTATACAGTATTTGATATACACATTTGACTGTTCTACATTAGCTACACGTATTTAATGTAATGTTTATTCTACAATACAGGACTACCTTTGAGGAGGTAGACTTCAGTATTATAAAATGCATTTCCGAAAGCCTTTTGTGGCATCATTACCGGGGTGTAATAACTTTGACGCTATCTTACAACATGTTTTTCTGTTTTGTTCCAGACTTCAGAGTGACCTTAGTTTTCTGACGATGCTCCCCACTCAATTTCATTAAATAGCCATTTTGCTGACATATGGAGTCCATTACCCTCAAAAGGTGCAATTTGAGGGAATATGTTCTCGCCTCCCAAACTAAATGGCTTTGTATTGTGTCAATATAATCAAAATGGCCATGAAAATTAGCCTATTATAATCATATCAGTAGAATGATCTTACAGTAATGACGTGCATGGAGTGAAAACTTGGAACAAGTGACGCTGGAAAAGTTCTGCTCTCCTCCACACCTCTTTGCCTATTATCTGTTCTTTCTGTTTGAGCTGATTAATAGACTCTTCTCACCTCTCTCTTTTCATTACTGAAGAAGTCTGGCCAAGGCCGCCTACTCTGTCTGTTCTCTATTCATGGTCACAAGCTGTCCACAAGAGGATAAGTGATTTTTAGAGAGAGAGAGAGAGAGAGAGAGAGAGAGAGAGAGAGAACAATGTGAAATGTGGCCAGTGTCTCACTGGATTACTTGCTACTGTAGCGTCATTGAGCTTCATATTTTTGCACTTGTTGTTCATTCTTGTAAGCCTGCATAAGGGGAACATGTTGATCCCTGAATTTGTCACAACTGTGCTTGTCCAAGTTGTACTTGTGTACTGGAAATTCCGCGCAGGTGGTTTGAACTTTACCTGTCCACCCCCGCCGTAAATATGAACACCAGGAGTGGGCACTCATAATGCTCCTGCTATCTGTTCATTTATCAGTCTGGAACATTCAGCCTCAGCCAAGCGTTAGCACTCATTAATATTCATACATTATTCATCCATCCATCCATCCATCCATCCATCTTCATCCGCTTATCCAGAGTCGGCTCACGGGGGCAGCAGCTCCAGCAGGGGACCCCAAACTTCCCTTTCCCTTTCTTACATTATTCATACAAAATTAATACAAGGGAACATTGCCCATGGAGTTTAAGTATTAGTATGAACGACAACATACAGTAGGAGAAGCCAAACTAATTGATGATTGATAGCTGTGCCATTAGCAGCACTACTCAAACCACAGTCTTAACAGAGCACCGGTGTTGTGCCTGTAAGGAGGGCTCCTTGTTCAATTAGTTCAGCTCATTAAGGACTTTTTTTATATGTAATTTTGCATACAAAATTCAATATAATGTTTTAAACCATGTACATTCATGTTAGATGAATATTCAAATAGTGTTAGATATAGAAATAGATATTTTATTCTACATAGTTCAGGCCACCCTGCCATGAAAGACGAAATATTATTTACTGATTAAGAGGTCTTCATCTACACCAGCAGGTGTCAGTATTGCTTATCGGCCCTTTAAACATAGCAGGCTGGCAATCTACTACTGCTAATATGGTATTTTTCAGTCGACAAAAACTGTTTGACAAATTAATTTATTTTGTATGGACTTTAATTACTTTAATTTAATTAATGAGAAGGCATTCTTCACAGGATGTAGCACTTCCACTCATACACACATTCAGACAGCAGTAACATTATCCCTGAACGTTCACCATCCATCTTCTCCCGCTTATCCGGAGTCGGGTCGCGGGGGCAGCAGCTTCAGCAAGGGACCCCAAACTTCCCTTT
>JAODTR010056219.1:0-10507 GCA_025399935.1 Amblyopsis rosae
CAGGATATTGCATTCGTTTTTGGCTTCGATAAGCAGAAAATACACCGACACTCCCTGAAACGCTGCTGTCGAACTTAAACACCATGCATGTCGCCCACGCCTAGACTAAAGTGATTAGACACATAGCAGTTCTAGGGACAGTGTTTAGCGAATGGGTCAATTCGGTCCCCCCAATGTCAAACTGGTTCCGACGCGTCTGGTTTCAGATGTTGTCTTTACCTGTTGAGACCCATTTATACTTGCTGTTAAGTATGAACTGCCTCCTAAAGGACGCATATTTGAAATATCTGGAGTATAAATGGGCCTTTAGTCATTTTCGAGAATGCTTGTTGTTGTTGTATTTGATTTGAGCTTGTTGGAGGGCATCTTGACAGTGTAGATAATAGCTGTCTCACCTCCGTGTTTGTGAACTTCCAACTTGGAGAAGAAACGGGCTGAGTTGAGATCCTGTGGGTTTTTGATCGCTCCGCTACTGACTTCCTCACACTGCTTGTCACGTGTGGAGTTTCCATCCTTCATCTATTTTCCCCTTTTCATATACTGTACCTCCATCTTTGTTCTTTTTTCTCCCCAATCCCTTGCTCATTCCCCCTCCCTCTCCTATTGAATGGAGTTGTTTACTTATATTACACAGTCTACCTATCTCTCCTCAACCATACTGTACAACTGCTAAGCCAAGAAGTGAGTATTTTACCTTGAGGGGATTACGCTTGTCATTTGGTGTGTGTGTGTGTGTGCGGGTCTGTGCCATGCAGTGCTTCACACTCTTTGATGTACTGTACCATTCGCTCTCGGTAATACTGTACCTGTTATCACAAGAGTGGCAAACGTTCTCTTGCAAGCACACACAAACGGTGAATGTCTTGTGGCTACACTGGGGGTAATGTGAATTGGTAGCTGCCTTGTGACAGTTAGAGCTCAGTGTGGGGTTGACGAAGTGATACCAAAGAGAAAAGCTATTCAATGGATAGCACCTATTAGGGGATATACTGTGTCTTGATGAACACTGTTTGTCTCCAAAATGTCTTCTAGGGTTAGTCTTTTTGATTAAAAGTGGACTGCAATAAATAATTTCAGGGACGTATTGGCTGAAACGTGGACTTCACGTCTACTTTGCATTGTGTTCACATTAATAATGATTCTAGCTGTTGTTGAAACAACTTCAAACTGGTCCCGGGTATTTGATTTCCTCGCCACAACTCTGTTGTCTCTTCTTCTCTTCTTCTACATTTGGACGCAGCACTTGAATTAATCAAAATGGAGGCAATGCCTTCTTTCTAGGCCTTCTCTCTTTCTATCTTTTTAATTATGCATTAGCTCCTCAGACACCCTTAAGGAAATACATTCAGGATTGCTTTTGCATATGTGGTTGTTTTGTAATGGCCTTTGAACCCTGTTGCAACTTTATTCTATAGGCAGCGCTATTCTGTCAACATCATTAGTCTTCATTTTCAAACCCGGCAATATTGTTTATCGTTCACCTGTTTTTTTTTTCACTTATCTGCAAAAACATGTACTTTATGTGGGTTTGGATGTTGTTTCCGTGACGATAGCTATGGCGTACACCCCAGCGTTTTATGAAGATTAAATGATAAGTGGCTCAAGCGTGTATAAGGCCGGGCCTTGAGGAGGCCATGTGAAGTCAGCGCTGTAGCTACATGGGCCTGCGTGAATGAAACCTTAAAAAGATTACTTTGGCTTTAGTTTAGGAGAGGGAAAAGTCACGAGGGGTTTGCACTGAAACAAGCAAAGGCATGGGTTCACGCACACACGCGCACACACACACACACACAAACACACTATACTGTATATACTGTTATACTGTATACATGCGGTATAGCACAAAAGGTATAACACAAATGAAACCAATCATTCAGAATTGCATGCATGCACGAACACACACTGCACCATAACATTTACTTTCTGGCTCCAGTAGCAGTATTAAAAAATAATGCCATGATCTTTTTCTTTGACATCATGTACTACACGGAGCCTATAACTTGCTTTGTACAAAACTAATTTCCATACAATACATTCCTGGATGTTGCCTGAATGTCCAGCTCATTAGTCATTACAACTGAGATCAGTACATGTGTGCATAACCCACCATTGCTAGACGACATGATATGCTTATGCAACTTTTATTTCTAAATTCCACTTAATTTGTAATTTATTTCCATGGGTGATTTTGGTATCACTCATTGTAAACCTACCCTCCTCAAACTCTGCTTTTATTCCCTCCTCCTTGGTTGCGGCCACCTTAACTAAACTAAGCTCTTTAGCTGTAAGATGCATTACCGTCAAGAGGGAACCTCCAGTGCTGAGAATTTCATACAAGTGCTCAAATCTGCAGTTCCTCCAATGGCCACTTGAGGCTGGCTGCACAAGGGAGTACATTTACGTACTCAATTCCCAACTTCCATGTTAGAATGGCTGTTCAAAAAATGGTTTTGTCTCTAGAGCTAGTCATACTGTTCATGACAACTGTACGGGGGGGGTATTTTTTATTTTCTTCCTCAGTTAAAAATACTGTGTATTGTTCATATAGGTTTGGGCAGATAGACAATGCCATCTTCCATCACTGATAGCTGACAGACATCACAATGTTGAGCAGGCATTGTGTGGCTGTCCTCTTTCATTAGGTAGGCTATAAGTATGCTACTGCCAGATAGGCAAAGTGGTACCTTTTTACCCACTGTATTTGCCTACACAGTTGTCATGTACCGGGTGAGTAGTGGAGGATGGGCATCAAGTATAGAGTATACTGTAGACCTTTAGTCATACAGTACTACTTAAGTTTTATAGATTACATTTTGGTCAGAGCCAGCTCTTCAAACCTGTTCTTGAGAAAATCTATGGGTGAGAACCCACTCAGTTGTACCTAGGCGCTGTTCGAACCACTCCTGCAGTAGATTGGTAGTCATTTTTAGTTGTTATCTTGGAACATGTTTTTGGTACCTTGTTGGAATTTCCAGCTCTCACCTGATAACATTGATTGTGCCGTCGACAAGTTGCGGCTGCTTCAGTGGTCTGTTGTATGTATGTCCGTGTTGCGCAATGACGCAGTGACAATTTAATAATCCAAAAAGAAAAGCACCATATGACTACCATATACTCTATAGCATTTTCATCAGTTGATGTCAGTGTATATTAGCCAAAATATTCACAGATACGGAAATAACGCTAATATCTGCTGTTTCGCTCTCCCGATGTATTGGTCGGACTATAATTTGACTACAGGTCTGCCAGACACACCTGTATACATGTCATGTACACACATTCATCACAGTAAAATCTATATAAATCCTGCTAGAGGACCTCTTCTTTACATTCAACTCAGATTACAGGGAGGAGTCAGAGAGGATGGAGATGGATTGTTGACTCGATCAAGACAAAGCCACCCCTCTCTTCTCACTGCCATAAGGTACTCCCTCAGAAGCTCTGCTCCCCTCCCTACAATAAGACATCGCTAAAGGCTAGGCTAGTGGCTGTTTTGGTGCGGTCTGCACCGCTTTGTTTGTGTTGAGAGACGGTACTGTGTGGAAACACAATCATCGCTCACTCCACCTTTTAACACGAGTGGATTGAATAGAGGCGGTGAACACAATTGGTCCTCTAGTAGCAGGCTTACTATTTATTTCACTGGCTGACATACAAAAGAAACCAACTCATGCATCACATACCTGTAGTGAACCGACGATTCACAATATTTACAATGCATGCGGTCACCATTCACTGGAAGAAGGTTGTCCAAGCACGCAGGCAGAAGTATCGGGTGTGTCCCTACCTCATTCTAGTGCTCACCTGGTCTGCCTGTTCTAGGGAGACGGGTGATCATGTTAGTGGTTACACCAAAGTCCTTCTAGGCAAGTCTCGCCACTGGCAGCCATCTTTGAAACGCCCCGGGCAGTTATTTAGGAAGACCCTATAGGCAGGCGGCTTGCATCAATGCAAACACAGGATTGGTTAAATATGTTAATGCTTGGCAGTTATAAAGCAGACGATTGGCTCTTTTGGATCATGTAATGTGTTGTTATTTGGATATGTTCCTCCAACTGCCATATTTGCTGTTTCAGAATTCTCCCGTAGAGCTCCATTCAAAATTATGCAAGTGGCGTGTCTCCTTATATTGTCTCTGGCAACACCCACCTGATCCCGATCCCATTGGGTCACACCCTAAACACACTCTCCCATAGACGGCACTAAACCACGCCCACACCCCTACAGCAATATTTTCGAAACAAATCTCAGCGTAACAGCCAACATACCTTGACACCCTAAGCCCACATTATTTTAGTTTTACTTTATGTATTTATTCAGACAATCCATAACAAATGTAAACTTTTGAAGTATTATGAATATTTATAAGAAATATTATGTATCTGAACAGGGCGGCAGGTGGCGCAGTGGTAGAGCGGGGCGATAGGTGATCAACTCCCTGGTTCAAATCCCGCTAACTCTTCACCAAGTGTCGAGGTGTCCTTGAGCAAGACACCCAACCCTAACTGCTCCCGGTGGTCAGGTGGGGCCCTGCATGGTGTATGGATGTGTGGGTCAATGGATGAATGTGAGGCCAATGTAAAGAGCTTTGGATAAAAGCACTATATATAAATGCAGTCCATTTACCATTCCATTTATGAACAAACTATTTTATATAGTCAAAACTCCTCCCAAGTTAAAATTCTGTAGTTTCAATTCAGAAATTTCGGTTCAGAATCCTGAGTAATTACATTTTATTGCTATTTTGCCTTTCTGTTCTTCCCAGCAATGTAAATTAGTTCTAGACAGAGATGTGTGTGTGTGTGTGTGTGTGTCTGTCTCTCTCTCTCTCGCGCTCTCTCTCTCTCTCCCCGGCCCCCTTCTGTAATTAAGAGTCCTCAGTTTGCCTGATTAATTCTACTCACTTCTAGGACCTTACGAAAGTCATGAATATTGAAAATGGCACAGTGTCTCTTGTCAACAGCGCTGAACCTCATTTACCCATAATCCAATTTGTTAGAGGCCAAGAAACATGTGAGACGTGCTTCCTCCTTAAGGATGAGGAGGTGTGTAGCGCTCGTGCATTTTCCAGAGCTTCAAAGAGCCTCAAATGGTTTCATCTGACGTGAGAAAACTTGAACCTTTTCTATATTGTATTGCGAGACATTCCCGTTTGTTGTAGCAGTATCCCTTATGTTCCAGTATTGAAAAGAAGGAAAGGTTTTCAGTGATGATGGAAGAAGATGGCGGGGGGGGGAGGTGGGGTTTGATTAGGGGGATAAATGTCTGTAGGACACTAGCTAAGACTGAGTGAAAGAATGTACACAAATATGAGCAAATAGAATATCAGGATGCAATGTCTGCCAAGAGGTTCTGCTGTCTTCAATTCAATACAGGTGCATTATGCATATGTGAAAATCTAGGTATATTTAATCTGTTAACGATCAGTAAATCCTACACTCCCTGGTTGTGACGGAGCATTTGTGTGCGTGCGTGCGTGTTTTAAATTTAAGATGCTGAACTTAATGCGTCACATTAGCTCTGGGTCTCCAGAGGACGTGTGGAGATGAGCGCTAAGCTAGCTACCGCCGGCTAATTGATTCTAGTGAATGTACATTCATATTCCACTTAGGAAATGACACGTGGTGTGTGTGTGTGTATGTGTACTGTATATGTGTGTGTGTCTTGAGGGATGGCACAAGAGAATGCACTATTGGGACCTGGGGCAAATAAATCTTTAATCGTGTGCTTGCTCTCATGTTACGTTTAATTGCCTCTGTAAATCCATATAAGCGTTGGCAGTATTGTGCCAGGGTGTTGGGTATTAGTGTTGGTCAAAAACATGTATGTGTAATGTCACAGTGCCTATACTGTTTGTATACTGTTATGTGATTGTACTGTATGTGTACAATGACACGTTTGATGTCCACATGCTCCATGTTTTGTGGGCGTGTGTTTACCATACATTTATTTATAATTATGCTGCATACAGTATGTCTCATCTCCCTCTCTATTTTCCTGTTTGCTTCTTCATTCTTTGGTGATTCGTGGTTGTTGTGACGTGGTTTTGGCATGCTTTGATTATACATTTGTGCGATATGTATAATTTGTTTTGATCTATTGGTAATTCCAGTAAAACAAAGGTCTGTGAGTGGAGCACGTCGGGCACCTGCTAACACCTGTTTTGTTTACGGTTCTACCAGGCTGTGCAGCGCCTCTCGTTAAACGTGGTTTGTTTGCCTCTCTTCCTTTCGCTCTTTTACAACATGTTTCCCCTCTCATCTCTTCTCCCTGGTGCATGTTTTCTAATCAACGTTAAGATGCGAGCAGAGGAGGGCAAGCTGTTCATTTGTGTTCATTTGTGAGGATAAGGAGGGGTGGGGTTGGGGTAAGAGACATGTATATGTAGTATATGTAGGCGTTTGTACATGTGCTGCATTTGAGCTTTGCACTTATGCACGACATCCTATAGGATCGAGTCAGTGTTGTGCAGGGGTCGATTGATTAAACTGACAGACGGGGTTTAGAGGTCCCGCTCAGTAACATGACTGAGGTAGATGGCAATCTGTGTCCGTCTGTCATCTAAGAGGAGGCCCTTGAAAGGGAATTTCATAGCTACATTGTGTTTGTGTGTATAATTAGGCATTTCATTGTACAATGCGTCCCCCACCCCAAAGTGTATCACACTTGGTGTTCTTGAAGTTATGTTACGGTAACAGTGATTACGAGCAGAGCTGGTTTGACAGCTTCAAGGTATTTCAAGATTCAATACTTTAATGCCATGCAACTTGGTTGCTAGTAATTTGGTGCAGTGTGCTCATTACAAAACAGTAACACTAACTGTATCACACACTTATCACAGGTACGCTTTCCCATTCCTCCTCCAAGTCAAACACATAGGTCTACTTACTGTAGGCGTGTACAGTACTTGCTATATTGTGAACCACATTTGCACCATCAGTGTTGCACACATTGTGTTGGCCTGAGATCCATGTATTAGGCAGGTTGTGTTTGTGTGTGTGCGTGTGTGTTCACCTGCGTTGGTGCCACCAGACATAGTCATTAGTTGTGTCTACAAGGACTGTGAAGTGTGCGACCCAATGACCAGTAATGGTGAAGCCCCACAATGTCATTGTACACATTGCTGACCCTGGACCCTTTTGACTAATGGATGAGTGAGAGCAAGAAAGGATGTATAAGCCCATGCCTACATATGCAGAGGAAAACACCTTTTGTCCATTCACTGCTTCGGGCGAGGGCAGATCACCTAGCCTTAAGCGATAGTCGGTGTGGGTATGCTCTCCTGATACGTTGAGGTTAGAATACAGATGGCCCAATTGTACATCATTGGTGTACTGTATAGCCGTGTGTGTGTGTGTGTGTGTGTGTTCTTCTCGCATACTGTGGCAAGAATATGTTTGAACCATTTGGAATTGCCTGGATATCTGTATTATTTACACAGTTTGTTTGTCTATTAGACCAAGAGCAACAAATATATTTTAAACAGTTAAATAACATACATCAACATTTTCATGATGAGAACGCAATGCTGAAATATACAGCGTAAATGTTAACACAAAAGCATGTGAACCATTGTAGTTTGTGTGTTGTTGTGTTCAATAAAGATTAGATTGTGTTTCTGTTTGTGTTTCGCCAGAAGTTGAGTTTGAAACCAAACCTCTAGTCACTAGAGGTTGGCTTCGTTTTTCTGTGATTCTATTGCAATGCACTAGAGTCTTTTGCAATAGAATCACTCCGCAGAAGATTTCATTTCCAGTGAGCGAGGGAGAGTCTGTGTTCGCTAATCAACTTCCTCAATGAGTGATGAATACTTTTATTGGGAAAATGCTGAATGTTTCCCACAAAACACATTTACATACAGCTTTGTGGCAGCTGGAAGCGGAGCACCATGGGTAATTTAAAACATTCCTTTACTTGGCGTACGTGCCTGCAGAATTTGGCGGAGGCCAGCAGGGAACCATTGAAGAACATAATCCATTCTCCCCAGAATGGCCCGCACCAACCGAGTGAGGAAGGTAATGAGGAAATAATTAGACTTTCTCCGTCTAATCTTTTTGCTTAGTTTCATGCCTCTGGGCTCTTTGGGTGTTTTTAAAATTCTATTTTGTTTACCCTCACCATTTGTCTATTTTATTTATAAAAATGTTTTACCCTCCTTCCCTTCTGCATTTGATCCTTCCATCTTTTCTTTTCAGCTCACCTACTATTCAGAGCTATTCAGAACGCTGTTGAATACCATTTCTACGCGCGGCCTCGCCATTGTGGCTCAAACGTCTCCCAAAGCTGCGGGATTGAATCAGAAGGATGTCAATTTAATTTGTATTTATCTATTTTGACTAGGACTGTGCACTTAAACACACGAATCACACTTAAAGAGAAGAGGTGCTTTAGTACCAGATCTATCTATTGACTCATTTCCAACTGCAGCGTTTTGGCTCTGTCTGACACGCCTGCACCAGCCAAAATGGAGGACAGCAGATCTATCAGCACTCAATTCATTTGAGGTGAGTGGCCTACGCAACGCATAGCAACATGTGACGCTATAGGGGTGAGTGGGTGGAATGGGGTTCACAGCCTCATGGCGTCAGATGCGAAAGTCGCCATGTTATATAATGAAAGCATACGAGAGGCATGCAGATATGGTGCCTGTGTGAGGCTGAGAGAGGGCGTGAAGAGGGTTATTATCTCAGATTCCTTTGTGTGTGTGTGTGTGTGCCAGGCTTTGTTGATATCTGCGGACACCCGTGTGATTCGTGTGAACTTTGGCTCTGCAGCTCCAGAGCACCTGGGACACGGCGCGCCTTTGAGTCTGGACGACATGCATGCATGTGGCTGTCTGTGTGTCTGTGTATGTGTGCTTGAGCTTGGGCCTATAGGGAGGAAGTAAGCACCTTATCAATTTCCGTTATATAAAAAAGTGTGTATGTATATTTAAATCTATATCCTTTTAAAAATAAAATGTTTTATATAAGACTTGGGATGCACGGCTCCTGTGACCTAGATTCAGTGCTCCTCTTTTTTGGATCCCCCTCATTTGCAGGGTCACACTTCTTTTGGATCCCCCTCATTTGCATGGTCACACATCATCAAAATGAAGGGAAGACATTGGGATGGAAAGGTAGGAATAATGGTCTATGGAGGGAAAGAAAAGGAAAGTGGAGGAGAAAGACATGCCAGAGAGGCACAAAAAGGACAGCGCGGCCAGTTGTCTGTTTGCGTTTAATAAACTATCAATTACAGTAAGTAATCGAACCCGAAATTCTGAACATCTAACTGATGTAATCTTCCAATGTCTTTTTTTTCGATTTAATATAAAGTAATAAAATAACTACATTTCCTGTTCAAGCGTGAATTGGAGGACGTGTGTTTTACAGATAAGCCTATTTATCTGGACCCAGACACTGGACACCCATCTTAAAATCGTGACAATCCCACGCACAGCAGTAAACGAGCAGCATCTACTGAGCAACGCCGCTGATATTCCCACCATTAGTATCAACCGAGACAACAGACGTAAATCGAAATTACACTTCACGTCAATGGCTCGCACTTGACTTGACCTCCCCGAGAACGTGTCTATTTTTTGCAGTCTGTAACTTTGAAAGATTATACAATACGTCCTGTGGAGACCTGTAGCAAGGAAACAGTTGGTGCCACTGGCGGACAGCTTTGTTGTTTAATGAAATCGGAAAATACATTACGTTTTTTATGACCTTCCTCTTATCTTCAAACGTTCTCAAAAAAAAAATGTATGGAAGACTTAATGATTCTTCAGCATGACATTGTGCTTTAAAATTAATCATTGTAAGTTTTTATACGTGTTTTAAAATTAGTTTTCGTCTTTGTGTTGCAACCTGGCTCAAAAATAGAACTAGTTTTAAAATGGACATCTCAGAATACCATCAGAGACAATGATATCGTACCGAATGTGTCTAACCGGCTACTCGACTAGTGTCAGTTAAACGAAGATACAGTAATGTCTAATATGTGTTGTAATATTCTACAGCTGCATTGTGCCAAAGTATTTCTGTAAAAGCAGTCACGTAGATGCCGGAACCATGCATTTGTCCTTGTATTTACTAACATCGGTGGTGAATTAAAAGCTAAAATGTGGCGAAAGACAAGCAAAATGCTATGGTTAAAACGCAGAGCATTTGAACTGTAGTGCACACACACGCAGAAACAATTGTCAGCCAGAAACGGCAGTTAAGTGTCCCTTTGTCCCTGCTGTACCTTCTGCGCCTCCATCTGTCAACCAAACGCTCCTCCGCTTCAGAGTTTACAATTAAATTTCCAATTCCACCGTTCAGCGTTTATTCTTTGCCTTATTCTCCTGGAGCGATATATTTCCAAAGCAATTAGCATCTGGCGAGGCCTGCCTTTGCAGTACCCTGTGTTGGCCTACACTGGCCCGGTGCGGTTGACTGACCATTAGTCATGTGACATTTAACCGCTCAGAACTTTGAGATGGCAGGTTCCGGTACGCCCCGGGGGGGGGGGGGGGGGG
>JAODTR010056230.1:0-17470 GCA_025399935.1 Amblyopsis rosae
GGTTTCCACATTCCACACAGGTCGTAAACTGTGGCTCTGTGTGTCTCTTAGTATGGAGTTAGAAGAATACATTTTAACGATAACATGTCTGTTAGGATGTTATTGTTTAATGCGCGGGACCGCCGGGTTCACTACACCATTCTCTATATGCCTGCTCACAATAACATTGCTCTGCGCTCCAGCAGTTAACATTATGTCACCCACTTGTGTGCTTGGAGGTAACCCCCCCAACAGAGTTTATTTCATGGTGAGTTATGCTGTGTGGTGTGTGTTTTGAGATACCGTACACACACACACACACACAAACAGATTAGGAAAGTTGTTTTGGAATGGGGTAGGGGCCAAGTCTTTAATAGTGTGTATGAATGCATACAAAAATGTGTATGTTTTTCTGTTCTAGAAGTCTTTATTGACAGCGAATGTCAATTTAGCACCAACCTTCTTATTACAGTAGTAGTTGTGAAGGCTTTAACATACTGGCATGAAGAGGTTGGGGTTAGGACTAGATTTGACGCTACAAACTTTGAGTGCTGCAAATGGTGAAATATTTGAAGTAGAGCGGTGTTTGATGCCACCTCTGACATCTACAGAAGCTACTGAAATCAAACTTGCACATCTGCAGTGAAGTGTTGATTGGCTCCACCGTACATGTGAGGATTTCAGCCCTCAGCACAACCCAGCCAGGTGCATGCATTGACCAAGGGGTCATGTGCAATATTTTAAAATACCAGCTAACACCTTTGAAGGGATTTCTATTTTCTTTCTAGTTGGAGTGCATGTAGTCTGGCATAATGGGCAGACCTATATACAGTATGTTGTGGGATGTATGGATTAGTTGTCTTGCTCAAGCTGCCTCAGTTTGCACCCACCTTCCGGCTATACAGTAGTTCCACCTCACAGACCTCTTGTCCATTCCCAAAGCATATTGTGTCCAACGAGGCAAAGAGATTAGCTGCAATTTTACACAGAACTCAAGGGATATTGTATCATCTAGAACACTGTATCCATACAAGCCAAAAACCTTCATTGCATTCATTTATCAGTGGCAGCCAGCAACTGCTGGAAAATTGCCCCCGCTGCTAGACAAATGTAGAGGGAATGAGAACTCCTCTTCAGCCTTATTGCTCACCTAAACCAAACAAATGTTGAGCAATTACTCGATAATTAGCCCATATATCATGATGCATGTGTCCAAATAAGTAATTTGTAAACCACAACAGGAAATGCCAGGAATGGGGTCATAGCTGTAAATGTCTCTATCCTAAAAAGTACATCACTCTACTTTAACAGGCTTACTGGCTTCAGTTATATTTAGTGACGTTATGTTTTTGGATCCAGTCTAAAATAGGTAAGTTGTTCTTATTTAAAAGTATTTCTGTTTCCCTTTGGGGTTAGGTTGTCTGTTGGCATCTCTCCTGTTTTGACAACACAAACTGTTTGTATGCACACGTCACGTTAGATGAGGATATATACAGTAACTTTGCCAGTTTCAAAACAATTTTACCATTGGCTGCTGGGTAATCTTCATTATGTAAGAGTTAGTCATATCCTTGTACTCCTTGTTATACACAAAATATACTTTGAAACCCATTAACACGTAGGCTACATATTGTGCCATTTTTGTCGCAGCTCCACAGTGACATGTGTCTTATGTATTAACCGTACTAAGTGAAGGGGCTTTTGGTGTGTTCTGACTGTAAGATGTAAATTGCCTCTGAAACGGAACGGTAGTGCGTTGAATTAGCCCTGCCATACCGCTAGCTGTGAGCTCTGCCATTACATGCATGTGATAGCACTTAACCAAGCATCACAAGCCACAACACTGGAAAGCCGTGGGGGACCGAGATAGTCTCAGTCTCGCTGGAGGAAGTGTTTCATCACGTGCTTAGAAACACAGAGCTTTGGGTGTATCCTGTATAGGGGAGAGATGTTGTGTGTGTGTGTGTGTGTGATCTACTGTGCTGCGTTCGCAGTTCCACATACACCTCTTTCACACTCGTCTCACACACACACACACAGACGTGCTCTCTGCCTCCATGGCGTTCATGGAAAGGGGCGGTTGGGAGGGGTGCCCTGCTGTTGTGACCTTACTAGGCGACACTAAACGTTTTTTTCTTCTAACACAGGAGCAATGTAGTTACAAAAGACTCACCTGCATCTGAAGGGACATCCTCATGGGATGAGCCCTTGGTTATTTTACACCTATAGCGTACATGGCCTGCCTTCTAAGCATCAGATAACCTAGTCACTTAATTGTCATCTTGGTTACTGGATTATTAGCTGAGCACCTCATAAGGAAAGGAGGCTTGAAAAAGGCTTTAACATCATAACTAACCTGCAGTAACTCATCACAGAGCAAGACAAAATACAGATTACTTTCTAATTTCTTATTTGTATATTTTTTTTATCATAAATGTCATTTTTAAATCGCCAAACATGTTGAGTTTAACTTCATTTTTTGAAATTCCACAGAGAATCCCTCAGGCTAGATATCCAAATAATACCTCAGCCTGTCTTTGACAGGCCAACTGGCCAAGTCCCTCCAACAAATCACATAATCCTTAATGCTTCCACAAATGCGTGTGTGTGTTTGTGTGTGTGTGCGGAAAAGGTTCCCCCTTTTTGTGTTTCTACCCTTTACCTCTGTGAGCTTGTGCCTGCCTGTAACATGTGGTAAGCACACGCACACGTACACACACACGCGCACGCACACACGCCCAGTAACGGACCAAACACGTATACAGAAACGGCCACACGTGTAACAGATGCTTTTCAAGCCGTGTCAGTCGTACCGTTAGATCTCCCTCTTGATCTCTCCGTCACTCCTTCGCCCACACACACGTTCACGCTCACCTTTGCTCCCCCCTCCCTCCCCCCTCCACCCATTTTCAGTCTCTCGATTCGTTCTGTGTGTCTCAGCGTGTGTGCGCCTCTCTGCCGTAATGCTGCTGTATAAGCTACGTGCCCAGAGTCGAAAACAGCTGCGTGCCGTCGCAAGGGGACGTACGTTACTAGTCAGTGAGGGTGATAGGCGACTAGAGCTTGGGGAAAGGTACAACAGTAGGTACTAATTCTTTAAACGTACGAGACAAAACGTGTCAAAGCTGCATATACCGACTTGCCTCTGGAAAGAAAACTAAAGTCCTCTGTTGCATTTAACCATTCTATGGAGTCTGAATGGACATTTAGTATTTCTTATAGAATAACTTTATCATTCACATCATCATAGCCCAAGGAAGCCTCCGAGTAAAATGCCATGTAGCCTATAGGCTACAGTTATTTGACAGGTAAACGTTAAAACTAAACCATCATTTCAATAGACAGCAGCCTCGTGGCTATACTGTATTGTAGCCTAGGTATTAACATAATATTACATGAGTGTGCTGTCTAATCTAGGCTATTACTTTTATGAGGAATTGTCATGAAACCTTCAGATGTATCTTACTTTTCGTGTTAAAAAATCATTATTTAATTGGCCTAATGTTATTTTGTAATGCTGCAACGGGATTGAATTTGGGGCGACTACATCGTTTAACGATTTAGTGTTGCCCCTCTGTCGGACGGAGCCATCACCACTTGTTCTCCGACTCTCTCCTCCCTCCCTCACCCGCTGTCACATACTTTAGTCTCTCCCTATTCCTCCTTTATACGCACCCATTTGCTCTCTCCGTCTCTGCTGTCCGAACACACACCGCTGTCCGAGGATAACACGCTTTCTCAACCGCTGCAAAACAGACCGCAGTCTGTCTTCTCCCACGGGACCTTCCAGGTACGTTTAAAACCCTAACGTGTCAAGTTCTTACATTTATAAATCACTTGTGGGTTGAGATGCTCGTCTTGCGCTCCGCGTGCTATTACCGAACCATATGCATCGTGTGAGCGTGGAGCGCTATATATGCTTTTATAATCTGACACAAACTGTATCGTAGTCGCTTCAAAAAAGCATGTTTTCGTTTAGTGTCTGCCGCGCGTCTGCCAATTGCGCCCAAGTGTTGTTTGGCGGATGTTTTGGATGTAGTACAGTCGGCTACATGAGGGTCCACATAGGATAGAGAGACTGGTCAGAGGACATATGTAGTCGAAAAAGGAATTTGACTTAGAAATTAAATAAAAATAAAAAAGGGGTGCAGGGTTGAGGTTGAGGTTGTGCTGTGTATAGCCATATCATACATTTTTGACTGCTACTTTAGGCTATACTCGCTGTGGCCAATTAGACAGTTCAGTATCATTCGGTAACCAATAACCCGACCGTAAAGCTGTTGAATATAAAGTGTATTGCTGAAATAATATTGTAAGTGTGTGCATGAGGTGTGTGTAGGCGGGGGAGAGGGGGATGGGGAGGGGGGTGCATGCGGACCGACGCTCAGGGTGGTCTGTAAGCACTGTGTCAAACGCAGATGAGAGAGCTGCTTATAGTGCAGCGATCCTTTCACGATGCGTGCACGGTGCACATTTCTGCATATGTATATGTGTGTGCGCTAGCGGGGACACACGTGCGCACTTGAGTGTATCTTCTCATTATCTATCAATTCAGCTTCCATGGTCATTTCAATATCAAAGCGATTCATTTAGCGACTGGACGCATTGGACAGTTTGCTAATATATTAGAATGAAAGGTTCGATTTTATTTTTTGCAACATTGCAATGCAGAGCTCACTCACACAATATCCACGTTGTGTGCCTGTGCATTTGTAAAGCTAGTGAGAGAACGAGAGATAAGAGAGAGAGAGATGGCGCCCTACACCAACGCTTTTGGTCCGTTTGATTTATAGCCCCGCCAATGCGCAGTGACGCGCCAGCCCCGGGGTCCCCGCTATACTCGATGCCATCTCACTCAACTGATAGAGATTAGCTCGGAATCACGGTTCTTCGCCCCATCTGGCCATCGAGAGAGCACCGCTCGACCAGTTATGAGGCCCCTGTAACCCATGGTTATTACCCGGCGACCCGGCAGGCAAACACCGTTTATGCATGACGGATGACTGCGCCTTGAAAGCACTCAAGACTGATGCAATGTGACAAGCAAACCAATAGACTCCAAACAATAATATGGCTTGATTTCACCGAGGAGAGTTTCTTCTGCCTCCAGGTCGCGCTGCAAGTGGAATTTATCAGTTGATGCGTGTTATTGTGTTAGTACATGACTCACTTTGCAAAGGGCGGTGTCATCGTGCATGTTGCCTCGCTGTTGGCCAAGAATGCCCGGATGAACACCTCCAAACAAGATTAAGCTTCTTCACTTGATTATTTATTGATCCTGGTGACATATATAAATGGATAAGCCTTGCCAATACTATGAATGCCACACTGATATGGTTAATTGGCCTGTCAGGTTGAGATACATTGGCTAACAGCTTGCAGATATCCCTCCCTCCCTCATACCAACACATCACATTAACGTGTTCCTCAACTATCATCAGGTCACCACTATATCTTCATCTTCATCATCACCATCATCACCTATCACATAATCACATTATCACTATCATCTTTACCCAACACAACCAGTTTAACCACTATCATATCCATTATCACGACAATTATAACTATTATTAAATGTTAGATGTATTTTAAATAAAACATTTGTACATTTACATTGTTATAAGAACAAATGTAAATACTGTTGCTATACTAATTCTTCCATTGATGACAGTAGCAATTGGACTGCCAAAAGTATTTGCTGCACTTTGCTATACCGGTGCCAACAAAACATAATGGTAACTTTTTATGATGATTGAACATGATCAAGTCTGCTAGCACTTTGCTTGCTAAACAACTGCCGATTAGTTGAAGGTGGTCTAATCAGCCGCTAATGCTTTGATTGACATCAAAGTAAGTTAATGGTTTCTAGTTAAGAGTTGCCATAGTGATGCATATGTAAAGTGACACAAAATACAGAGGCATCACATTCAGGGTAGTCTTACCAGGTTGAAACGTGGTCTATCCACCCCTGAGAAACACTCTGAAGCATACAGTTTAGAGGTCTGACAGAAGCTTCAGTGTTTTTTCTGAATGTGGTTGGTGATGCTAACAGCACCATGGCCATAGCATGGGGCAGGGTGTGCAGTGTAACAAACAAGACAACCGAAGGCATAATTACAGATATTATATTGCACATCCTAAGCCTCCCCTCATACCGTTCCTTTCCTCATATCTAGTTTGGCTTGATGGCCCTCTTTGTTGATCTGTATGTCTCTGCAGCTTAATGAGGAAGGGAAATCTTATTGTGGTCCAAATGTTTATTTGCAGCCTTTGTGAGATGCCAGACGGTGGTTGGCGGCGATAACACAGGGCTGGGCTGTTTGAACACCAATGGAGGCGAGACAGACAACAGGAAGACGGGGAATGGAAGAGGGCACATAGGAAATGAGGCGTGGACGGGAGGAATATAAACAGAATAATGAAGGGCACAGGTTAAGAAAAGGGAAAGTCAGGAGGGGTTTTTCTTAGATGTGAAAACGGTACTTGTAAAGTAAACTATAGTGTTGGCAACCAAGCATCCCTTTCTTTGTAATAATGTACAATCTCAGAACATATGAATTCACAGTAATGTCTTGCAGACTGTCATGTACGTCCAAAGAGAAGCCTGTGACCCTCCTTGTGTCAAACAGTATTCATTTGCAGGCTTACACGTTGACTTTCAAAATTGTAACTTATATAGTTTTTCCTTAAAATAGATGTGTTTGTCAAGTATCCACATTTGGCCATTTAGTGCGTTTGTCTATGTTGCATTTTGTCCGCTCCACTCCATATGCAAACTCTTATGCCAGATGTTCTCAAACTATATTGGCTTCTGCACACCTCTTTCAACTATTTTCCAAGCCTATAGCAAGTATCCCTTCATCAGACATAAAGAGTAAAATCAATAATACAGGCTTTGACTTCATTCTTTACAAAATGAGCACGTGCCCCCATTGGACAAACAATAACCTTTTTGGACATTTTAGGTAATTTTAGGGCAACAAAATATGCATTAATGGCATACATGCATATTGTATTATCCTAAAATGTCAGACAGAGGCTGTCTGTGTCCTTGTTATCTCTAGACATTGTTTGCAATGCAGACTTGAGAAACAAACCTGCATTTACTTTCTCTCATGTTGATTCCATTAGGGAGTTAAAAGCAGGGTTAGTCATTTTCGAGAACGCTGCTTCACACATTTAAACGCATTCTGAAGCAAAGCGCCAGGGCTGTATAGAAGCATCATTCTTTTTACAACACGCACAGAGAACAGTAAGCTAGCGAAATGTGAGGAAATATTTGATGTATTTGACAAAACGTGTATTAGTTTAGCTTGCTATAGCTGAATAAAGCTGGTTCTTAGATCTGCATTTAGAAGGGTCAAGGCTTTCCCTGAAGGGGTGGGTCCCTGAGACTCTTTAGTTGTAGAAGGCACTTCATCTGAGTCTGGAAGGTACAGGTACGCATGGACGACTCTTTTTCACCCACAGTTTTATTCCTCCTTCTTTTCCACATACAGTACACACACACACACACACACACACACACACACACACCATGCCATGGTTTGCCATGCCAGAACCCGGTCAGCTGACAGATTTGGTGTGGGAAAAATGTGTATAGACTTCAGACAGATGCAGGCACCTGCACTCAGAGTGTAAAGTGTGTTTTAGTAGCTAAAACACAAGCTTAATCGCTACATTAGTCTGCAACATCGGCCCTGATATTATCATAGATACTGTATAATGTCAGTTGCTGCAGCAACAGAGCAGACAACATTTCTTACAGTCACAATACATTTGTAACTACAACAGTGCACTTGCATGGAAATGTAGTTTGCATTGCATATGCTGTGTTTGATGAGAAACAAGTTAATACTCATCTGTTCTTTTATGCTCTTTAATAATATGGGACATGCAATGTATTCTGTCAGTTTCCTATACAAGCCTCGTTGTTCAGTATTACCATGGGTTGTTTATTTTGAACCCGTTCCATAACCCTATTCTGTAATTGTTTCTCAATTCTGGAACAGAACACTTAATATCTTTAATCATATCATTTAGTTTCAAGGCCTGAATATGTTTAGATCTCAGATCACAAACTGCAGTTGTGCATTCATACAGAGCAGCCTTATTCCTACAGGTGTACTGCAGCCTGCAGGCAGAGCTCGGCTTCAAACTCGTTAATTCTATTTTGAACACTGGAACATTGGGAGTGCTTCAATGATCTGATCTCAGCCTTACTTAACAGACGATTCACAGAAAAAAACTGATGAAATCGAGTGCCACAACTGGAGTAATGCTGAAGGACACTGTAAGGCAATTCAGAGGAATGCAGTACAGCAGGAAAGAATCTAGAATGCATGTGTCTTAGCTCTTTAAATGAGGACACATCTACATAACCTACTGACCTAAGTGAGTGTAATCCTTGACATTGTAATCATTCAGTTAACACTGCTCCCTTAACATAGTGTTGTAAAGGCAGCCGAACACTGGTGCTGATGAATACTACAGCTGACGAAGACCCCTGTTGCACAGGTCACCTTGACAGGCTTATTATATGAGAATAAAGCTCACAGCGAACACAGAATGAATATCAATTTAAATAGATTATTATCACCTCAACACTTTCAGTGGAATAAGAATATTCTTCATGTTCATGTGTGGGTGTATATTTTATGTATGTCCCGCCAACCTCCACAGTCCCTAATGGATCATTTTCTCTTGTTACAGTATACTATGGCCTAAAGCTACATGTTTGGCACAAAATTACTTGTTACACTTGTGCGTGTGTGTGTGTGTGTGTGTGTGTGTGTGTGCGTGTGTGTGTAACCCATACTGAGCCTCATTAGGCTGATTTCTCAGCTGGAGTTTGATGAGAATGGGACATAAGCATGGAAACTTGCATAACCAACCAAGAAGCCATAAGAAATACAGGTATATAGAGTGCAATGATGCATATTGGCATATTTTGGATGCTAAGTGATGCCTGGCCAAATATCTGTGATCCTCCAAAAACCAAACACTCCCTCATTGTGGCTAATGTAATACCATTGGCAACTTTCATGAAAGTACTCTGCAGCTCTATTTAAGTTAATTAGGCATATGTGAAGAGGCTGTAATTATTTTTATTATCATTAATGATAACAATGACTTGATTTCAGTACCCGTCCATCATTCATGTTTCATCTCCAGCTAACAGAGAACATATAGCCCCTTTCTGACTTGGATTTGCTTTTCAAGTATAAAAAAAGAGAAAATTGCTTAGCACTCATCTGATACCTACAGGTCACGTAGTAATAGCCATCTGGTTCAAACTAACATCTCTGTGATATAATAATGTGTTTTGCTTCTTACTGTTAAGGTAACACAAGGTTACTAATTGAATCTTGCCTGGCATGGCTATAGAGAGATTCCATTTTAGCGCTAATGGATCAGAGGTTATGCCATAAAGCTTCTTCTCTAATGGAACTCTTGCATAAAGATAGTGATTTCTTTCTTGGTAAATCAACAACTCTTCAAAGTAAAATGGTCCAGGTATTGTTTGACCAACCATGGGCTGTAAAGCCTACTTAAACCCCGGTTATCGGCTTAAAGATCTTACAACGTTAGCGCTCTGCATTCCAACAAGTTTGTCTATTGTTTTTCATCTCAGCAATGAAAATAAGAGCAAGAGAAAGAGTGTGATGTCAAAAGCACAAGAATGTTGATGTAGTGAACCAAATGGCCTGGCTATGTTTGTGGACAGGTCTTATATTTGTTGAGGAACTATATTTATTTTCCTGGATAAAACAGTAGCTTAGCTCTGTGACATTTCCAGAGAGGCCAAGAGAGAGACTGTAATGTAGGAGAGAGAGGTAATAGGTATTTCAATATATATGTTTGTCACTATCTATCTACCTGTATGTTGTTGTGATATACATACACACACACACACACACAATGTCGACACGTACAGTATGGTGTGTATGTGTTGGATGTATTCTATGCTGTCAAAATGTGCATGACAAATCTTTGAATTAATTATCATACAGCTTCCGCTGTCCCTTTCTCTTTTATGTGACATTTTGTCTGGCAGACTATTTAAAAACCTTTTTATTTTAGCTTTGTCTCGTTGCTTAGTGTGGGATTTGAAAGGCGGAACAGTCAGGTGTGCATTTTCAGTCTTGATTAGGCCCAAACAGGCTGCTGTCATTTTTTAAAAGCCAAATCCATCACCCAAAATAAACTGTGAAATCAAAATATAAAAAAATGAAGACAGTAGTTCTTTCTGGAATAATCTGGCAGAGTTTATGTAAAAATTAAGAAATTAAATAAAAGTATCTTATTTTCACACAAACTGTAACATTTCACATGCTTTTACTTCACATTCCAAATATTACATGATTACATGATGATGTTGACATGTTGTCCATTTGAAACATATCCTGTTTTGTAAATGTGTATGTGGCTGATATAGCATATGGGATTATGCATTCAGATGAGTTTCATTGCTGGCTGGACGTCCATCCTTTAGATGTGATTGATTCCATTATATATAAGACATACAGCAGCAAGTCTGTCCTACATGCATAAACAATGAACGAGTAGTTGGAGGACATTCTTAATAACTAAAATTAATACAATGCTTTTCTCCCGACTGGGATATAGTTGAATTTGATAACCCCACCCTTGCCAGTTATCCAGGTGGTCAAAATGAATACACTGCTTTTGTCCCGACTGGGATACAGTTGAATTTGATAACCCCACCCTTGCCAGTTACCCAGGTGGTTACCACACAGGTCTTGAAGCGTCAATGTCCAGCGTTTCATAACATACGAGCAGCCTGTTAACGGCTGCACATAGCTAGAAGCTAGACATGAAAAGCTGTGCGTTAATGAAACATACTCCTTTCATTATTCATTCATTCTGCATACTGTAGCAGGAGAAAAGGACAGTATTGCAAAAGGACAGTAAGATCAGCAGATGGAATGTTACGAGATGAGTTTAAGATGTGTGAATATGAATGCTGGTTAAGGCTAGTTAGAGATATGGAGCATGTAGTTAATCTGATACATTCTGGACTTGCTGATTTACTTAGAAGATACAGTAAACTAACAATATTACAGTAACTGTCTCCTCTGTGAGAGCAGTATAGGGTCCGTAGATTATGGATCACACTATTTGTGTGTTTTCAAGGTCGGTGCTGGTATTGAGCTGCCAAAAAAAATGAAGCCTGTTTTAGTTGTTTTTCCAATTTCCTTTGACTGTAGTATCAGCTCAATTGCTTTGCACCTTGGACTACCATTGATAGTTACAGTAGGCTTAAAATGGAGCCCAGTTTTGCACTTTTCACTGCTGTTTTCCTAGCCAAGTCTGTAAAGTAACACTGCTTCTCTCTTGAGGCTGAAACTGTGACTAGTACGACCAACATGGCACCCAACCATGCTTTGTTTTCCTATTCCACTGTCACAAGTTTGAAGGGGTGAGTGCATGTGCAGACTGACGAGACATGAAAACATGGGGAAAATCTGACCCGAGTCAACGCTCAGCTTCCATAACGACTGCTACAGCCAGCGCACACAGTGAAGAGTGATACAAACACTGACAGCACAAACACTATATGACAACCAACACAGAAGTAGACCCAACTTTAAGTATCTTCCCACACAGGTGCACAGAATTAACGTAATAACCTAAAGTCCTGTGTGAGGCAGAGGTGCGTTGGGTGCGGGAATGTGGCTCCGACAGCAATGCTGTAAACAAGAGCTTACAGCGTTGCTGTTAACCCTGCGGAGTCAACTGTAGACCACCAACTTATACTCAATGGTTGCTTAGAGTCTTATGTTGACATTTAAAATACATTACTTGAAATGACGTTGACAGTTGTTTCAGACATTACGTTTAATAATTGATAAAAATGTAATCTATGCTTAACAAGGAGCCATAGCTACACAATGGGCTGACATTTACCCAAAATAATTTCAAGCTGAAGAGTAGTCAGTCATACAGTATGCACTGAAACTGCATTTGAAGAAATATGTATTTATTACTGCATGTATTCATTATGAAATGTATGAGCAAAAGGCTCTAGCCCTTTTTAGATACAGTAGCGGCAGCTTCATTTAATAATAATGATCCAAAATAATTTAACTGAAATAAATTATAACTTGAGCACCTACATTTTCATCTAACTTGACAAGATATGCATAGCTCTGAATGCTAGTGCTCCAGCTTATGGAGTCACACACATCCACTAGCACACACACACACACAGACGCACGCACGCACACAAGCGCGCGCGCACACACACACACTTGAATGTCACTGATTGCAGTTCATTACTCACATCCTCAGCCACCCTCAATACGGTTTCCTTTTTTTTATGCCAGAGAGGCAGACATTTCCGGAAGAGTTGCCGCACCTTACGGCAATCACCGTATGATCTATGATGAATTAGTCCTCAATTAGCCAATCAGTGGTCTAGGTTCATGATGGACAGTCTGCTTTGAACATGAAAAACATGACAACACTATTTATTGATTTCACAACCTGGTCAACAACTGAACAGTACTTGAGGTGGAGCAGGCCTGGCTCTGTGTACGATACCGCTGTCCATGGTGCTGATGGTGATTCTGCAGATTTGTGTCCTCCTCATGTCTGAAAGAAATCGCACGCCATTTTAGTTGCCTTACCCGGTTCACATTGTACGGTGTCAATGTGTTTTCCCAATTAAAGCTGCATTTTTAAATGTCTTACTATGAGATGCTATCTCAGACATTACTCTAATAGCATCGGCAGAGGGACATTAGGGCATTCAGCTGGAGTTTTGGGGTCTTTGTGCAGCCATCAGGGGAATAAACAGTGTTGGCCTAGAGAATGCATTTGTGGGATTGTGTGAAAGGTTTCCAGTCAGCTGTGAAAGATATGGTGTTCCGATTGGGTCAGTGTGTGACTCCCCATTGAAAATCTTCAAGGCCGGATAAACCCTGACTTGCAGACGTGACTGTGGTGCTAAGATTGACGTACATGCTCCTTGACATGCATGCTCCATGACACAGCAGAGAGTATTATTTCTCTCGGAAACTGCCAATGTTGGGTCCACTATATGGAAGTAGGATTGTGCATACAATGAAGTGTGTTTGTTTATTTATTGCATGATAAGGATCCACCAAAGTTTGAGTATAAAAAGTATATCGGCTCTTAGACAAGCAATACTCCTGCACAATTCACATTATCAATTTGGTTGCCTCTGTGAGGCTGACAGAATGTTTATGATTAGCTATTGTGATAATAGGCATTTAGCTGATGTCAGCTACTTTGGAATGAGACTTTAGATTTATCTTTTTTGAAGGCTTAAAGTATAGAACATATAGAACGTCTTCATATAATTAACCTACCACACACTTAAAATGCATGCCACATCCATCCATGTGCCATTAAGCAAGACACTGACTCTCTTGAACATTTCAAACAATGAGAATGTTCACTTGACTGACAGGCAGCTACTGTAAACGTACAGTATATACAATAGGTTGCAGCATATGCGATTGATCTCCTGTAGCTAGCATCAACAGGTTCTTAGCCACTAGCATGGTTGAACTACACATATTCTGACTGACTGCTTGTTTCCCCATTTGCGTTTTTCCCCTTTTATTCATTCAGAGAGGTCTTAGTGGAGAGCGCATGAGTGTCAAAACACTATTGATGTTTTTGTAAGGCAGGTTTATGTTAAATGAGCAGCCACAGTATTGCTGAAGCCATACTATATTTACAGGTTATGCAGTATGAGGAGAAGTGTTTTGTATATGAGCATATAAGCATATGAGCATCAGTGTGTGAGTTTGTATCTGCAGAGTGTGTGTTTTAGATGTAAGTGCGTGTGTAAAAAGCTATTTGTTACTCAGTATCCGCTTGAGTGTGTATGTGATTATATATATATATATATATAAATATAACTACAGTTGATTCCGGCTCAGAATGTCCTCTCTGACGATGTAGCTAACAACTCAAGTGTGTGTGTGTGTGTGAGCATGCCTTGTGTGTTTAATTGATCAACAGTGCATTGTTGAGAGTAGATGTCTTTGTACTTGCACTGCAAACCATATTGGTTGTTCCATTTTCTACTGCCTTTTTGGTGTGTGTGTGTGTGTGCGTGTGTTCACGTGTGCGTGCATGTGTGTAATCAAGATAGTGATGATGCGAGGGACCTCATCACTTTGAGTAAATGTTATGAGTGTGGTTCCTTGGCAGTCTAACTGCAGAATCTTGTGTTTCTGCTTTCGTTTTTGTAAGCGGTGTGTGTGTGTGTGTGTGTGTGTCTGTCTGGGGAAGGGGGGAGGAGAGGGGGAAGTGGGGGAAGGGAGGGAAGGGGGGGGGGATGGAAATTGAGTCACAGTACACTTTTGTAATCCTCTCCAGAGATGGATAGTCCCATAGTGTACACATACAGGCAAATATACAAACATTCCCACGTTGTGTCTGCGTTGCCAGATGACACATTGGTTGCCAACATATTCTGTAAACTGAGCTCAGCCTTATTATTGCACATGGATACATTTTACACACATGCAGTAAGCTAATAGCCCATGCTGAACGGACAGGATGTTGACATAACTGGAAAAACAGAGGAGGGTAAACATTTAAAATATTATTGTAGAAAACTGAAGTAAAATGTCCTCCAACTGTAAAGCCGCTGTAGGTAGAATTTGAGAGTTGCAATTAGAGCTAGCTAAAAATAAAACAAACTAATGTAAGATGTTGACAAGCCAAAAACCCACTCTCTGTTCCCCCTCTCTGCCCATTGACAAACCTGTTTCACTGTAGATGTGGGTGCGTATTCACGTGATAGACAGGCAAGTTGTTGCTATACCGATCGGCGAACAAAAGCCCTGATTGATCAGAACGTATGGGTAGCTGGCAAAATCTAAATCAAATTTAACAGAGGCGGGGGTCATCAACCATACTGTCACCGGTACCGTACTGCACCGTAAAAATGTGCTGCTTGCCACCTTCCGGAATATGAATGTGGCAACACACACAGTTCTAACTATCTGGCCACCCTACAGCATTTTCGACTGGTGGCCTATGCTAACACAATAGGAAAAACAGCATGTTTGCCTGATTAGTTTCCACTCTTGCGGAAAGAGAGGATAGAGAGAATTCAGAGAGTATGTGATACAATCTCCAAGGCAAAAAAACCCCCCAAAACACTCCTAAACAATAACGATCGAACACAATCATAGTCATTTTCAGAAGGGAAAAATAGAACGATTTGCTTGAAATGGTCTCTTCTGATATTAAGACACTGTCTGAAAAATGGATTGGTCATTACTAACAGGCATCAAGGGAGATTCTTGGCATCCTAGTTTTTATCTTCGTCTGAGTCTTTTTATAACATACAGTAGCATTGGAACTGCTAAGTAGCATTACAGACCAAAATGACCTGATGTTATAATGGACTATAGAACAGAACATTTTGCTGGAGTGTTCCCTTTACAAACAACCTGAGCCACATACAGACAGTGATTATGAAACAAGAAACCATGCTGCATACTAGGTTGGTTTCAATCTACTAACTGCATGTTTTTGTGTGTGAGCAGGCACACATCTTCCTGGTTCTTGGAAACATATATTAAGCATGAGGCAAGGTCTTGGGCATACAAGGGTGTTTGTGACTCAACCTGATTACTGTCTCTGTGTGTATGTAGGTATGTGTGTGTGTGTGCGTAAGTGTGTGTGTGTGCGTACGTGTGTGCGAGTAGACAGAGTATTATCCTGTAAGGACCTAAGTCCTTGTTACCAGGCATGTGGCAGGCAGACAGGGAGATGTAGGGTGACAGAGAGGTTCACACGCGCACGCACACACACACACACAGAGCTCATACACCTCTCCCTATCTTGCCTGAGGTTACACAGTGACCAGTAAACCTTAACAAGCCAGTGGGCTTATTCAGATTAATAGGATGGCAGTGTTTCCTTTAAGAATTTGCATTCTGCTTCACATTCCACCCTGATTCAGTTCCACTGTGCAGTCTAGTCAAGGTTGCCGTACACACATCTTATTTGAATGAGGTCAACACTTCTAAGAACAAGATTGTATCACAATGAGTCTGGCAGCAATAGGTGGCTAGAGTAATGTTCGTCCAAACCAACAGAAATCTTACAGGGTTATGTGAGCTAATACTGTATGTAGAAATAAATCGGAAAAGCCAAAGCTATAGTAAAATTACATAAAAAGAAGTTGACTGTGGCAGCACCATTGTATGGAAAATGGAGTTCTTCATATGTGTAGAAAGTGCAAATCCATAAATTGAATAAACATTGAATTTCCAAATATCATTTTAATTGGGTTTACCTATATCCCTGTAAATATTACTATAGTTATTATCCTGTCGTTAAACAGCCCTGGCCTCAACTGAAGACCCATAACTAGTTCTATAACCATCTGCCTTACGTGGCACATCATATATTTCAAATATGTATATGTGTCCTGTTTATTAAATTCACTTATATTTCTCACCGCTTGTATCTTTAATGAAATGTGAGCAAACTGTGAGAGATTCACTCATTCTTTGGTTCTTGGCAGCACAATATCTAGGCCAATTATGAACAGATCTTGGTGGAAACTGGGGGAAGGACATTGCTCAGCCACTAAAACCCCTTATGAGGGATGAGTCTTGTGTCTGTCTCAATTCTGAATCACTTCCCCACACACTGGTGCTAGGTCCAAGACGCATTGGTGCTATCCCAGGCTAAGGAACCCCCTGTGAAGTGTTTTATGATACTAATGCTGCGTTCACATGAAACACAGCAGACGGTAGACGACAAACTGGTAGACGGCAATCACTTTCTGGACGGCACAGCATAGAAGTCCAATGGCTATGGTGATGTCACATTGTCTACAAATAATTGAATACAAATATATTCAATACAATAATTTAGTGGCAAATGTTTTATGTAACTTATTTTGTATTGTATTGAGCATTCTAGTGTATCTAGTTTAAGTATTACCTTCTCGTGTGTGAGGGGGGAGCTATGAATATCCGGTTGTAAATGCCGTCGCGGAGGACAGTAACAAGGTAAAATATCTTAACTTTGACGGCATGCCGTTTGTCGTTGCCAGCAGCGGAATGTTTTTGCTTCCCACAACAAATTTTACCGTCCTGCTCTTGTCCATTAACATGATATTCGGACTTCTGTCTGCCAGGGGGGCCAGCTTCTTAGAAGGGGCCCGGAGGGGGAGGTCCTTTGCCCGCAGCCAAACCCGCTGACCGGGCTGATAGGTCGGCGCCGGGTCACGGCGGCGGTCAACCTGGGCCTTCATTCGTGCAGCGGTGCGAACCAGGGCCTCCCGGGTACGGATTCACGTACGCCTGCAGCGCCTCACGCGGGCCTGGACCGAAGGTACCGCCACCTCCTCCTCCTGGTCCGGGAACAGGGGAGGTTGATAACCCAGGGAACACTGGAAGGGGGACAACCCCGTGGCAGAACAGGGAAGGGAGTTGTGGGCGTACTCCACCCAGGGCAG
>JAODTR010056271.1:0-40100 GCA_025399935.1 Amblyopsis rosae
AAACATCATCAATAATAATAATAATAATAATAATAATAATAATAATAATAATAATAATTAATTATTATTATTATTATTATTATTATTATCATAATTATAACTATAAGTTGGCTAGTAGCCTAATATTTGAATGACTGGTAAGGAAAATTACGTTTCATGTCATGCCTTAAATAGTCTTTCAAAAGGTGATGCAGTTTTTTGGGATTTTAAAGCAAGCTTACTTTGATTATTTAATTATTTATAAATTATATATTACACATTCTTTATTTTGTATTATGCCTTTAGTCTATAGCACAAACAAGCTGCCGCGAAAGCGTGCAATTAAGTCACCATGAAAGAAAATGGTAAGCAGAAAAAAATAATATATAAATGAAACCAACTAACTGTAATAGGTCTATGTAGTCTAATTTGCACCATTACCTTATTAATTAGGCCTATATGTGAAGCATCTTCTGATGGAAATGTTGACAGGTGATGTTGTCCAGTCGAAATCTATAGGAAATACAAATTCGTTATTAGTCTAAATATGAAAAATAATTAGACCTATTGCGTTGCAAAAAAATATTGAAATTATATTAGAATATTCTTTCAATTTAAACTTCCATTTAGGCTAAATAAATAAATACATTTTATTTAGGCCTATGCGTAAAAGTTGTTTTTACAGTCAAACGATGCCAAAGGTCACATGTTGTCTTTAAATTACAATATAGTTCATCCAGCTCGGTTGTTAGTGGAATTTGGTTGGGAATTTGCGCTTTTTACCCTGTCCGCTAAAGTCTGCCGTGAAACCCCATATGTTTTTGGTCGCTGTAGACAGCCAGACTAGCATGGGGGACGAGCACGAACTGATGTTTGGGGACTCTTATTTTACGTATAAATATTTCGCCCGTGTTGACTCTGGCAAGAAGGGTCCGGTTCCTTAAGTCCATCACTAAGCGAATACAAATATAATTATTTAAATATCTGTGTCACTGCGTATCGTGGTGGAAAACGAAATAACGCCACATAAATGATGAAAAACAATTAGATAAAGGAATGCAAACTAATTAAACATTGTTAGCTCATTAAACTGACTGTTTGAAACAGGCCCACCCCTGTGAAAGTGATGATACATACTAATCTATCCTCTATGTCCTCATTGGCTATGAGAGAAAGTGCATGTAGGTGGAGCCAGCCTTATGTCTAGCTACATGGGTCATGAAAACCCTAGACATAGGCTATATTTATTCTTGTCTACAGTACTACATATCATGCAAAACCTAATTTGCATTGTTAATATCAAACTGAAGCCAAAACTGATATAATAATTTACCTTTTTTTGTGAATCCACCACAAACAAAGGATGACCTTTGAAAAGTAAATAGTTTAATGAAACACAGATGTCCACCATGTCTCAAAAGCAACAGGTGATGGCTGGCATCAAGAACACTCAAAAACTACTTAAGACTTTCAAACTGGTCTGCTCAAATCTCTGCATCTGAACTTGACATTGGATAATAATATGACCATCCTCAGTGAGACAACAGCCATTTATTAGCTGACACGTGAAGACAGCAGCTCCACCCATGGGCCCTCTATCAGTATGGATGTCTAAAGACAGGCGCTCTCGCTCTCTGGTGGAGTTCGGTTCTGACATTCAATCTCCTCACAGGTTGGCTGTCAGTTTCCCCTCTCTTGCACCAAACTGGAACAGCTGGCTCAATCCCTCCCCTTTTGCCCTCTGACTGAAAACATGGCATCCGGTGAGACACTTTACGAGGATATTAGCCGTTTCAGGTCCGCCTGCCTTCCCTGGCCTTGGCTAAATCCCACACAGAGCCTCATTTATGGACGGAGAGTGATGTGGTAAAAGGGCCTAGTTGCCACGGCCACAGCGATGGAAACGTAACCAAATATCAAAACTAGGGCCAATGAGCGGAAGGGCAGCATGTGTTGAGTGACAGGTGCAGAGGTGGTCTGCTAAATAGCAAACACTGGGTGTACAGTGAGCTGTGCTCAAGACGAGCGTGTCCACTGAAGCCGAGTGTGCAACTGAAATCCACACAGTGAACAAGGTCTTTGCCATCTCAGCAGACACCTAATGGGGCATATGTGAGTAATAGAGATTTGTCTGATAGCCCTCTATGCCAAAGTCAATGTAGTTACTGGTGAATCACCGCTAAGCTTAAGAGTTTTTATGGAAAGGGGAAACAATCATTCAGTAGAAAGAAACTGACGTTCAAGGAAATGAGGATACTGATGACAACCGTAAGATATTTATTGCAAGAGAACATTCTCCCTGGTTTCGTTTTTACATTGGTTAAACCTTTTTTTAGTATGAGCGAACCGTCATTGAGTTTGCCGAGTAGCAAAATGACAACGCTTATTATTTTTAGTTACATTGAGATAACATGAATCACATAAATGTATATTTACAGTCAATAAGCGTATTCAGTGCTGTTGCCGAGCTGCTTTAGGATTCCTAAACATTTGATACAGTTTCAAAGACAAACCAACATCGCTTCATGGTTACAAGACAATTCTCTCATCCTTAGCATCTGCATTTATAGAATGCAGTGGTGGCTTACAGATTGTGGCCCCACTGAGAATCAATTGGAGCAATTTACATTGTACAACGGGAGGGGAAGGGTATTTAAATAAATACAGAATATTTACACGCACGCCCGATACAATGGTCACAGCCTGACGTTAGTCTCTCAGGCAATTTAATAACAAATCCTTCCTATTGCATCAGCTGATTCCAGCCATGTTGCTTCCAACCCGTTCCCTGACTTACAGTGAGTACTGAGTATTGCAGATTAAAATACCACCCCCACCCCACCAGGGGTCAGAGGGGGTTCAGAGGCGGTGGGACCCTCCATGACTCCTAGCTCAGTGGCGCGGCGGGGACAACCGGCGCGTCCTCGTCCCCAAGAGACTTCTTGCAGGTGAGAGCCAGCAGCAGCAACATGGGCAGGTGCCACAGGCTGCAGAAGAACAGCTTGCGGGCGCTGCTGCGGTCACTGCGGCGATAGAAGCGGAAGGCCATGTAGCCGATGTAGGCGTTGATGGGCAGGGTCACCAGGGGGAAGGTCCAGGTGGTGACGCCCAGCGCCGGAGCCAGGCCCGTGAGGCCCGTCAGGCCCAGGCTGTGGCGCAGGGCCACGCGCTTGCACATGGCGGGGTGCGTGACGGACATCATGCGGTAGCCCCCACGGATGTAGTCGTCCCTCAGGTTCCAGCTCAGGGCGTTGAAGTGGGGGAACTGCCAACAGTACAGGATCGCCCCGAGCAACAGCGCCCCTGGACGGACAGAGAGAGACATGAGGAGATTAATCAGAATTCAGAGTTATGGGGATATTAAAGTGTACCTGCACCCTCCACTTGTTTTTTTCTTTTTAGATGTAAACTAAATAATAGGGCTGAACTGTGATGACACACATAAATGCTGGTACTCCTCTGGTACTCCTCGTCCACTCGTGTCATCAAATTCAAATGCCTCCCCTCCCATCACTCAGCTCATTGACTAAGTTTTTTCTTTTAGCATTTTTCAAAGTTGTGCAGTGTTGCCAACTCTTTTCCAATGAAAGTAGCTAACGCCAGCTCCAAGTCCCTAGAAGTTGCAAGGTGACATAATGCGCTCCTTTGCATATTTATGGTGTCACCGCAAATTCATTTGAAACTCAATACAACAGAAATCCCTCTTCTGCATCGAGCGGTATCCTCCACCCCCAACATAGACACACACCTAAGCTACTGACTGCCTGAGTACAGAGCAAGAGGAGAGGGTGAGACTCTGGTGCTGTTGACTGCATTCACTCCTGAGCATCATATGCAAATGAATTAAAAAATTATGTATGTATTTATTGCCTTATCCCTGGTCTGAATAGGTTGCACTTTAATAATAGTGCTTTTTGTTTGTAAAGATAAGTGTTGGCTGATAAAACCTCAGTGGAACACCCGTGTCTCCCCTCTCACACATTCTGGAAAGGAAGAATGACTCATATTGTGACATTGCATACTAGCAATATCAACTGCAGCATAGGACCTCCTTAGCTTCGAGGCGCCAGATGGTTTGTTACACAGAACTATCTGAGAAGACATCCTTGGAATCGGTTTGTAAAAAGCCAGACACTTTTCATAAAATCCTTGGCAGGCAATTGGGTGAACCATCTGTTTAACGCCATCTATCACAGGCTAACGTCACACACCTAAAAAAGAGGACACTGATTGGTCCAAAAACCACTGGCGCTTTGGCCACGAGTGAATGGTGAATCCAGCTGCCTTGCAAGGCAAAGACTGCCTGCATTCAATGTGATAATAGGCACCCCAAACACCTGTGTTAACCCTTACATTTCCCTTCAAATGTCTCTTTTTGAATTCAGTATTCAGTTCTGTCAGTGTCGTTAAGATACAGACTGACTTCATGGTTGTTTTTTCAGTATAACACAGCATGATAAATACTGTAAAGGCAGCAGTGAGGAGTCCATTATCACATTAGGCATGATGATAACCACTACAATATGAAAGTGGTGGGAAAAATGGTCAAAACAACGGTGCTGGAAGAGGTTCCCATTCTGGAGTGATAGGGGGTGGTGGTGGGTGGTGGTGGTGGGGGGGGGCAGAAGAGCCGCATCATGCACAAGCTCTTAGACTGGAAGAACAGGAGACAGCCATCCATCTTGTGCATTTTGTAAACATGGTGAGTAAAATCCCTCAGGAAAGTAAGTCCTGACCTCAGCAGCATTACAAACCAAACACTACTCCAAGGACCCTGGGGAGAGCAGCTTTGAGAGGCCATTGTGGGGACCGTCTGCAAAGTTGGGGCTGGTCCCCGAGAGCTTGTACGGTTGTATTCACCGTCTTCGTGCGGGCTAAATCTTTTGATAACCCCCAGTTCATTCAGAGGGCATAATTGTATCCAAGTCAACACTATAGTTATAGGCCAAATTCTTTGTGAAGTTGCCATGGATTAAACAGTTCTCGTAAAACGAACGGCCAATTAATGGCTATAGAAGATCTTGCTTTTCACACATGAAAAGCTCAGTCATGATTAACTTTGTGTTGCGGGAACCCTCCCAAATATTGGCAGCCCAAGTGTAGACCGGTGTGTCTGCGCACGTCGCAGGGCCACGGCAAACGCAAATGCATTTTACAGTTTACACAGCACTTAGCAAGTCTACCAAAACAAGCCAGAGACCCCCGCCCCACCCCTCCATTTACATCTTCCTTTTCCTCTTCCACTTGGGTCTGTATGTAAAGAAAGCTTTATGTAGCGTGGGGTGAAGCTCGGCCACAGTGGTTCAGCGTGGCTCAGCACATTGATTTTAACAGCGAGGAGACATGTTGAGGTCTTATACATCAAAAAGCACCACTTGCATAGTTTGATTGTAATGCCCACTGGCTGGCGAAACACAGCATTTCTAAGTTGCTGTCAAAAATCAAATATTCTACAAAGCGGCTCCCCAGCCCCCAAAATACCACCGCAGCACTGAGTGAGGCCAGACAAGCCAAATATGGGCGCATGAACTTTATAACACATTACAGCTGCTCTTTTGACCTAGAGGACCTGAAACACTGAGCGCATCAGTCATCTCTGACTACTTAATATCCCTGATAAACGGGCAGGCGTGCAGTCTGTCACAAACGAGCACGTCTGAAGGGTGACAACTCTGAAACGTAAGATGTGGGGTACTCTCAACTTGGTGGAAATGTAGGTGCCATGTCCTCTCGCACGCACACATACACGCACACACACCAGAGAGACTAGAGCGAAGCGACTTGAGCAAACGTATGGTGACTTCCGCATTTTTTACCCGCTTTTGGAAGGGGAGGCTGGCCACATTGAATTATATAAAAGATCCCCCTTCCTGCACACCAGAAGGCTGTGTTCAAATTGCCAGCACTCGACTCAAGTCAATGTAAAATGCAGTTAGCAAAGTATAACACACACACACACACACAAGAAAAGTTCCACGTCTGCTCCCATAGAGATTAATCATGTTGCTCTCTCTTTGTTTGTATTATAATTTCTTTGCACACAGTATGAATCCCGCCTAACGACTTATCCACTGTGTGTGTACTGTACGTGTGTATAAATACTGTATGTACGCATGTATTCATGTATGTATACTATATGTGTGTCCGTCCTCAGTCATACCTGGGTCCAGGGAGCCCGTGGCGGCGGTCCAGCCCATGACCGGCGGTATGGCTCCCACCACGGCCCCCACCCAGGTGTTGGCGATGCTGATCCTCTTAAGTGGCGTGTAGCAGCAGGTGTACAGCACGATGTTCAGCGCACCCAGGAAGCCCGTCAGGGGGTTGACAGCCAGCGTGAGCAGGCACACCCCGGGGATGCCGCAGGCCAGGGCGAAGGAGAGGGCGTGGAGGGGGCTGGGGTGGTGCAAACGCAGGCAGGGGGCGGGGAAACAGAACCGAAGCAGGGGAACAAGATGGGGGAATGGGACATAGACGGTAGTAAGCAAAACATTCTACCAGCAGTAATTCACCCTAAATCAGATCACCAATATACAAAATGCCCTCTCATCATTAACGACAACAACATATAAAACAGATACAGAAGCTTATGTTTGGAGTCCAGATACAGAAGCTTGTGTTTGGAGTACAGATGTGACGATAAAAACCGGAACACACACACACACACACGCACACACACACACACACACACACACACACACACACACACGCTGTCTCTAAAAGGGGAAGGCGAAGGCAAGTTCATCTGATAAGGGTTTGTCAGGGATAAAAGTCCCCCTGCAGGACAAAGAGCACGTGCACGTGCTAGATCAAAACTGGTGAGGAAAACCACAGCGGCTCAGGCTTTTAGCTGGATGAAGGCTTCCACCTCCTCCATCCGCTCCTGCCCTCATCTTTTATTGATAGCAGAGATGCAAAGGCCTGGTTCAAATTCACCAGTAAATGCTCCATAAATTAAAGGGGGAGAAGGGGGGGGGGGGGGTTGTGCAGAGATTAAAATTTTGACCAGATCCAGGCACGCTCCCTTAAAAGCAAACACAGGCTTTTATTCTGGTGGTGTGGCTAGGGCCGGGAGATTGGTGCATTAACGTGATTAGTGGTGTTACGCCTGCTTGATGTGGGCTGAGGTGGGGCCACGAAGGCTGGAGTGGCTATAGGCTGACTACAGTCTGAATGTGGGCTGGCTGGAAGGGTCTGAGCACGGAGTAGATCACTACGCCTGAGGGGAGCGCTAAGTAAAGTTTTCCTTGTTTACAGAGTGACACAGAACTTTGGCCATCCGGGAAGTAAAGCCACAAACAAAGCAAGGAGTCAAAATGGAAAAAACACGGGAGGATTTTACCGCCAAGCAAAAAACACAATACGAAAGGAATCTGGTGACAGTCAAGGTACCTGTGGAATACAGTTGGAGCATGGATGCGCCATGTCAACACAAGGCTACAACTTAAGGCTGTCAGCCATTTATTTACGACAAATAAGTCAAGACAAGAGAGCTATGTCATGGGAATGTCCCAACAGGCCTGGAACACAATAGCTTCAAGGGGCCGATGCCGAGCATGTAAAACTGATCTCCTGTTCTCACTTAGAGCAGAGAAGCATCCAGCACAATCGTCGACACATGGCGCGCCCCCACAAACTTCCTGCCACAACAAAAGAGCGCGCTGCCTCTCCTAGACATCACGGAAAACTAGGCCGTCTGTGCGCTGTGCCCGCTACCAAGGGCAGTACAGATGGGAAAGCCGATGCTAGTCGCGACGTTCGCTGATACACGATGACGCTCTGTTTCCTAGGCTGACATCATGCGAGGCAGATAGACTTTCCGGAAGAGGACAAATATGGCCGATCCTGGTGCAAACTAAGGTTCATCCTAATATAGATAGACTGTTTGACAAGGGAGTTCACGGCCCCAGCTGGCCTCTGTCTGGTCACAGGGTGTGTGTGTGTCTGTGAACGTGAGTCAGACTGATAAAGATGGTGACAGAGAGACGGGGAGGGGGAGAGAGAGAGAGAGAGAGAGAGAGAGAGCTTTTTGTGACAGGCAAGCAAGTCTTGGGATCCAGTACCATGTGACGGCGTTTAGCCAAGCGCTAGAACATTCTACTAGTCTACTTTTAATAACCACACGTCACGTCAGCACAGATCCCTCAGGCTAGAACCCCGTGCCGGGCTAACATTACTAGCAGGTCAAACTGGCTGCGTCTGGTCAGGACGTGCGCTAAGCTGCGCAGACGTCTCATGTCAACAAATCGGCCCGCTTTGTGACACCTGGGTAGAAGGAAAGGGGATCTAGGCAGCTTAGGTGAGCCGTCCGCCAGTTAAAGGTGAACCTGTCAGTAAAAGTGAAGCGGGCGCGAGGGATGTCTTGGCACTGGCAATTAGTGGAGTGTTTCATGCACACGAGAGAGCGAGTGTGCGTGTGCGCGTGGCAGCATGCCACGGCTACAGGTAGAGATGAGCGTATCCCGTTACTCAGTCGGACTTCGAAGCGTGTCGCCGCGGCCGGTTCGCTGCTCGCCAATAGAGGGTTTTATCTACCGTTCTGTACGCCGAGGGAAGCGCAACGGCGTACGGCAGGTCAGGCAGATTACAACTTCTCCCTCCATTCACACTACAATCCGTCCATCCGTCCGTCCATCCACCCATTCTCCCAAGCTGGCAGGCAGCTCGCGTTACACCTGGCAGGTGTGGAGGGGAGGATCAGCACTGTTGGCATGCTATTACTGTTACTGGCAGCGGTGACCTGCCTCATTGCCTCGGCTCTATACACAGCCGCCGGGCCTGTTGGGGCGGCATGGGAGCTAATGGTGGCGGGGGAGGGAGTGTAAAAGGATCTGGCATGTGTGCTCGAGTCTGTACTACTGTTTTATTTAAAGGTGCACTCCTGTTATAATACGGCCTGCAAAAAGAAGACCTCGCCTGTTATTACAATTAGTGGGTGGCTTGTGTTTCACCATAAAAAAAAATTAAAAAAAAGACTATAGTACATTATAGTATGAGACGTCCCCCATCCATTTGTTAATACCAGTTACATAAACATCTGGTGCTATATATAAATCCATGGCAGTGGTTTTGCCGTGCAGTGAGTTTGCAAACAGAAGGGGTTTCTCTAACACGAGAAGCCCATGTTTCGCTGCGGCATCCTGCTCAAGCGTCCGTTTACTCCAGTTCCTCGTAGCCTCCGTACACTAGATCTACAAGTGTAGACGGCATACCCCTCTCTCTCGCCACGGCTGTTACTGAAAGGTTACTGGTGAAAGTATGAAAAAGGGCCGTACCTGATCTGTCCTCTGACGAGCGGACGGTTCTTGGTGCGGTTCATGGTGGAGTCAAACGGCACCTCGAGGTACTGTGGAGGGGAGAGAGAGAGAGACACACACACACACAGATAGAGCTGGGTCAATGCAAGCGGCACATTGGGAACGGGCTGGCAGATGAGTCAGGCAGTCGTCTTTCGAGCCGGAGGTCGTCTGAGAGTCAGATCTGCGAGCAGTAGTCCCGTCAGTGCTCCATCACTACCCCCCGACCTCATCACACAACTGCCCGACACACCTCCTCCCGGTGCCACATTGAAGCATGAGAAAGCCGAGGCATGAAGCCTTCTGATCAAGGTCATCTGGAAGGTTCCCTCAGAGAGAGCGCTCTTCGTCAGCTAACAGTTAACACCCAATTTTGAGAGCGTTATCGCTTTGCTTTCTTTCCATCTACATGCACCGGAAATTGACCAATGACTCGTTTTAATACAACTAAATAAAAGGTTTAATGGGAAACAAAAAGGGTTAAGCCCGCCGCCCCAATGTACACAAACACAGGTTTCTGCTTGGCAGTCAGAAACAATAAAGACCTACTTTGCATTTTATTAGCCTTCATGGTCTCTGAAGTTAACCAAAAACACATTTGGCTGTAAACACACTGTAAATGGCAAAGATTAATAACACTGATGCCAGCAGGCATGAAGACAGGCTGGTAACCTTAATAAGGAGTGATGTACACCGCAAGAACCCCTGCTATCCCTACATAGCATCCACTGCAAAACATAATTCAGAACAGATATGTTAGTTGTGTGGGGGTGGTTTGGGATGGGGGTCTGGCAATGACATAACATTTGTCTCCCTCCAATGTGAGCAGAGAGACAAAGAGACCACTGGACCATCTTCAGGCAATTTGCACAGCATCCACTGTCCTACCAACGGGGCCTAGCGACGGGGCCGGAAGGTGGTGTCTGCTAGGGGCGTGGCGGGGCAGAGATGGGGTGGTGATAGGGTTCTGAGGCTGTGTGAAAAACTACTTATTCCCGTTTTACGACCCGTTCTGGAGGAGTATGCTTTAAAGTGCCCCCATGAGATCGACAATGTGTGACTAAAATGCAAACACATGGGGCACTTAAAACGCAGGAACCGGCTAATCTGTGAACCGCTAGTGTGCTTGTGTGCGTGTACGCACGTGAATGCATGTGCAGACATGTTCGCGTTTGTCCGGAGGAATCTTTGACTAATGAAGAAAACAGATAAAGCTCTCAAGACAAGAGCAATCCCAAAAATATGGCTTGCATTAAATAAAGTGAATAATCCAAATCTCTATTCTTCAGAATACAAACGCTCCCCTGCTTTGATTTACTACACACTTGACGTTTGAAAACATGAACGGGTATACTCTTAAAACAGCCTGAAATTCAAGGATGTTTCAGAAAATATGTAAATATCAATATGTATCCTCACTAGGGCATTTTAACAATTCACCTAAAGTTTACCAATGTGGGTTTATATAATTTGCCACCCATTGTGATAAATGTTGACAGTGGAATGAAGTCATCTCCCATCACCCCATGTGCCGTGTACAAAATTCCATGTCTATTTCTTAGCCCCAGAAAAAGCAGCGCACTACTGTAGCTAGCTATCTAGCTAGCTGAGTAACCTGACTAGACCAGGCTGTGCTTTGCACAGCTGTGCCTGCGGGACTCCAGAGCCCAGGTTGAGGTGTTAATTCTATTTCCTGGGTTAGGAAATGCAGCATGAGGCCAGGGGCTGCGGGACAGAGAAATGCAGCATGTGGCCAGGCCAGAGCTCACATAAAACATAAAAACACAAGAATGCACTTAGTTTCCAATAACACCAACCTGCGTGGGTGAAAACCCATGATACAACCCTATGGAGGCACCATTACATGGGTTAAATAAGACACGTAGGGGAGAGTCTAGGAGAGACTCTCTAAACAGGGGGCCTATACAGCTCCTCTCTGTTTGGACATGGCCTGTACCATGTGTATACCAGATTAGATGGGGATGTCACTGCCACTCAATCAGCCTACAGTCATCATTTTTACAGTTTGTCTTTTTTTCTTTATATAAACTTAGTTTTCACCTTTTAAGTCACTCATCTGGTTTATATCAGAGGTCCTCCGTGACATTATGTCCGCACGACAGTACCACGTGTTACAGCGACGGTTCTGTGGATTTAAATTGATTAGGCCGCTTTGTGAGCGTTCTGCCGCAGGTAGCCCTGGAGGTCGTGCAGGTTCAGAGCTCACACGTCAATGAGTAACGGTGTCAAATTGGCTCCATTTACTGTCAGGTCTTTACACATGCCGGAGATGGAGAACTAACAACGTCGATTCCAAGACTTGCGTGTGTAACGTTAGTCATATATGAAACATGCACCGGTCATTTTCAATTTGCGTCAAAACGGATGACGTTTGAGCAGTTAAACTGTTAAATGTACTGTTAAACAACGTCATCAATCTAGAGTTGCTTCGACAGGTAAGCATTTCACATTGGCCACATCAGGAACACATGCAATTGAACTCATTCTGCTCAATGTATTCTTGATATGTCGGAAAATACAATAAACTTACAAGTTGGTTGGGGGGGGGTTCATGGTCCAATGAGCCACAGTGGCCACACAAACCACTTTCTTCTTCCGAATTTTCTATGAAATTATCATCAAGGGCACGATCGTAGCTTCATCCAATTTAAGAAGGCACGATGCTTCATAAACTATGAGACAATAATGTCTAATGAGCCAATCAGCCTTAAGCTCTTTGTTGAAACATCTCTACAGGAGTTGAGGATAGGGACTAGACCGGAAGTTATGGAGAGGGCGGCTTCTGCTTTAAATTATAAACACACACACACACACAAAACATAACTGCAGGGACAATTATCTGCCAGATGATAGTATGGAAAACAGAGGAAAGACCAAAGCAAGGTGGGGGGGGGGGGGGCGCTATACAGCTGCCAGATCCTCAGGGGTATCAAAGACAGAACGTGATCCAACCAACCAACCACCAGCGCTCAAATTGATAACAGGCTGCAGGCGGCCATTTCCTGTTCCCGCACGGAAGCCCTACGCGATCAACAGGCTTTTTGTGTGCTCGTATAATTCATACCAATGCTAAAACACAGTGCCCTTGAATATTGAACGCAAATGCCATTTGAACTTAATTGCTGAGCGCACAAAGTCTGGTTAGTGTGTGTCTGTAAGTAGCTGGCTTGTTCAACACTGATCAAGGAGAAGGACATGACCCACTCAAGTATATATGCGCACAAATAACTGCCCCCTTCTTGTTTTTTTCCATACAGTATTAAATATCCTCAACCTCGTTTCATTGTGCAACCAGATGCTGAAGTGGTTACCCAACCAGCCCCACGCAACAAACACCTTCAGGCTGCCTAGAACAAACCATAGCAGGTAGGCAGATACAGCCAGGGAAGAGGAATATGGTAACTATACACCCGCCATTTACCGTGTTTACTTAAGCAGCAAGCGCGTGCCTGTAGCCAAGCGCACACACGGCGGAGCAGCTGGACTGCATTGGCTCACAGGAACATCAGCTGGCCTGTACACAACGTCCTGCTCACTCTGCAGAGGAGCATCCAGGTGCACCAGCTAAGCCCCTCACACAAAAAAGAAAAAGACCAAGTCATCACTTGTCAGAATGTCACCTGTTTGCACACTGGATCGGAATGGCACGTTCAAATATCCGCAGCAATAGGCGGTCCCGCAACGCACGCGATAGTAAGGTCTACTTGAGAAAAACACTAGACGCCTCAAAAAGCCCTTTCAAAAGTTGACTGAAGTCTCGCAGATCAAGCACTTGGCAAAGACAAACAACCAAAAGATTTACATAGATTAAGCTTTCCAAGAAAGTAAAATCAATGGCTCTGGCAAAAAAAAACACAAGAAGCTTTGAAGAACAAAAAGGAAAAAGACAGTAGTAATAGGCTAAACATGCAACTGGGCTGGTCACGGCACAAAAACCACTGGTGGGACAGCTCAAGGCTATTTTCAGAGGACTTCTGCTGTGAAACTAAGCTGTTGTGCCCCCGTCACAGAAAGGCGGTGGCGCCTCACAAGTCACTAGTGTACAGCAATGCCTGCAATGTTGCGGTTTAGCGCAATTGGCTTGAAGGACCCGCTTACCCGAGCATACCAAAGCATTAATTAAACTAACGAATCAGCAGCGTGGTAACAAGACAACGGCGAGGTGTCGAGTATGAAGGGGGACGAGGAGAAAGAGAGACGGGACAGAATGGAGCGATACAGGGAGATGGAACAGAATTAGGGATGTGAAAGAGCAGGGTCTGATGGAGGGAGGGGAATGCAGTGTGTGGCACGATATGAAAAACTCCAGGGCCTCCTGGAGCAGCATCCTGGCACGCTGACATTTGGACAGAGCGCGCATCGCCTGGCTGCAAGCTCACACAATCACACTTAGGCACAACATAGAAGATGGAGTGATGCCAGCCTCAACGTTGCCCGCAAAGGGAGAAATCATCTGAGGTGGTTTTAAAAGTAGCTTATTGAAACTTCCGTGGACAGCTCCTTATTGACACAGAATTTCACAACCGGTTCTCAGGCAGCAACCAGATTTAGGTGTAATACTTGAGGTGTTGAACGTGTCTTCCTCACTTCATCCCTGTCGCCCGACAGAAAAAAAAAAGGACAATATTTACTTCACACTATTGACAGCCGGTGGTGGGAGATAAAATGTAGACAGGCATCTGAGTGGAATGCGGATTGCAGACAGCTGGCAGATGTTTCCGGAGTTTTGAGACTGGCCTCTGTGATCCAGTGATGTGTGGAAGGACGGAGAATCACTTGTTAGGACATGGCGACACAGGGTATTCTAGAGGTTCTCATAAAAGCAATCTGTCTAAGAGGAATAATCGATACTGTAAGCAAAAAAACAAAAGGTATTGATAGGAATAAGCAAGTCCTTGACCTTCACATCAGTGCGCAGCTGTGGAGCTTTCTTTAAGAGGGCCTCGTGGCTATGCATCCCATGCTACTCATTCCCCAAAAACAGATGCAGCCCATCCAAGCAGCTGACAAATCCTTGTCACGGGCCACAATTTGTTATATTGCGATACTGTAAGCAAGGTGATATATTGCAATTTCTAATTTGTGGAAAACTGTCATAGCAATGGCTAATGTGTGGCGCCCCTGCAAAAAATAAACACCAATGTAAACTTGCTCAGGGTCTGCAGATGGAAATTAGCTTGAAGCTAAATCTGTTAACAAGCATCTTGCCTCTCTGTTGTATTTTGTAATTGGTCCTTTTACAATCAAATTGAATGATGATAAATAAAATAAAAACAGTTTTAGAAAATCAATACAGTATCACGCAACGTAATATTGCGATACTCTGGTGTATCGACAGACCTAGTCACATCTCCGTTTGTGCCTCTGTGCACTGGGCCACACCCCTCCTCCTATAGAGTGGACTGCTTAGAGCTGGGCTGCAGATCAGCTGGCACAGCCCGTCTCCTGATTAATGGGTTGAGCGTGGGACAGTGAAGTGCTAAACTGTCCTCATGCTAATCAGCCAATTAATGCTGAGCGGAGCGGCAGCACCTCTGCCCTGCTGATAATCAGTACTGGTGGCTGGAATGGTGTGCGCGAGACACGGGGAAGCTCTGCGCAGGGCACATGGTGGGCACAAGGTAGGCTGGCTACCTGGACTACATGCAGAGAGAATCACACTGGAAGAGGATGAAACTGGCAGGGGAGAGAATATATTGACGGAGAAGGGAAATGTATTCTCATATGCTGTCTTTAGTTTACAAACATTATTTGATATTTTTAGGGATGTATGAGACTCAAAATTGGAAAGCGGTTTTGGTAAAGCACAGATTAAGAAAATGTCATAACCCAACTCTGCAGAGGCTCGGGATCCAAATCCTGAATTTGGTAGTGAAGACCAAACGTATCAAAGGTCACTGCAGCAGGTTGGTGACTAGAAAACAGTGCCTCTACTGTTAAGGGAGCAACCAGGTAACATCCCTGAATAACTTAGGTAATGGTGGGGTGAATGAGAGCAGAAAGGACATAACTGTATGTATATGTTACTCTACAGTCTATGGTCAAACATAACCTTTTATTTTCCTCTCACGATAGCTGAAGGTCTTGAGAGCCTAAATCTACAGCTATCGTGTGGGGAAAAAAAGGAAATCCACAACTTTCTGTTAAAGGTCAGAATGGAATCTGAGACATTTGGACTTTGACTTGTGGTCAATTCCTTCAGCGGAATCATTCAAATCATTTTTAACTTAAAGGCTATGCAAGGGTTTCAAAACTCTGGCCTTTTAGGAAGTGGTTTGGTACCACAGAACTCAATGAAACACTATGGCCCACTTAAATCCCCACCCCCTCCCCTTTACACACCCTTTAGACTGTAGCCAAACTAACCAGAAAGCTAAACACCGGCAATGCTGGCAGGCATGCTTATTTTCACTCTGCTGTAAACACCATCAATTGTGCCAATAGGACAAATTCCTTTCACCGTCTCCGCCTGATAAGTTAACATTCTTACTAAGTAGGGCTCCTCACTCCACATCACTCCTGTCCCAGGACAGGTCTTTATTCAACCTTATATAGGGTGGGAATAGTGGCACTGACTGCACAGAACCAGGCTGTGTGTGGTCAAGACACTTGTTTAAAAAAGGGAAATAAACAGTCCTTTCCGCCATCATTGCGCATTTGAAAATAACTGCAGCGTGCGAGTGACACGACATGCACTCTGAGAGCCTCTCAACAGCTCGGTGCGGTCGACGCAGAGAGGCATGTGCGCAACTGTGTACATTGGAGAGATTGTAAGTGTTTAGATTGCACCCTCCTGCTCAAGCTGTGTCCGACCACGTGAAGACCGCGGGGGTGGTGGGCTGAAAAGCGGCTGCCTCCAACACATCTCTAATAGTTAAAAACCAGAGGCAGACTCCCTTGGGAATTACAAGTGGACGAAGGAGGCGGCGCGTGTCAAACGTGAAAGCCCTCCCCTGTTCTTTCAAAAAACATGACAGGAGCCATCAACACCTCTGGCACGCTTGTAGTGAAGCTGTGGGCACTGGTGACCCGTGGACAAATCCACTCCTTCATCTGGACAGGCTCATTCATCAAGCTTTTCAGATCATGATGACAGGACCTCAGAAAGAAAACAAGCTTTACAGGAAGCCCTAGTGCCGCACAAAACATTAGCTGCTCGCAACTAGTGTTTTCATTCTCATTTGCCCTTTTAATGGAGGTTCATTTAAAGAAATGTGTGATTTCAAGGACATTTTATTAATAATCAAATGGGTCAAAAAAGGACAATCCCTTGAATAGACGAGCACCACAAGAAGTACACCATGGCATGTATAGCATATGTAGCACATTCCAATTGTGCAACTTGCGGTGCATTAGCAAATATGATTAAAGTGTGTGTAGGTTCTAATGAAATGCTCTAGAGTGGAAGCAAATCCATTTGGTTAAGGTCACCATCATCTGACTTCCATGAGATCTTCAGCTGTAGACACAAGTATGTTGAAAACCTTGTTATTTTAATCTGTGGCCTGCAGCAGGCACTGTGGCATGCTGGGACATGGGCCACAGGCTGCTACCGCTTATTTTTTCCCTCCAAATTAGAGTTGCTTCCAAAAGCAGTCCCACAATAAAACCTGTACATTCCCCAATCAGTGCAAGCTTTATTCCACCTTTCTCTCCCCGCCAGCATGTTCTGTAAACTAGACATCTGATAACAAACACATCAACTTATCATTGTGTATGCGGGACCATGGCTGGGGGAGAGGAGGGGTGAATAGCATGACTGCTATACAGTATATTATCTAAAAATAAAGTGATGCAAGTCTGGAAAGTAGATTTGCAGGATGCGCTATTTAGAGCTTTAAACTGGTTGGTAGACATTGTAGTAACCGCTGCAGAGATATAAACCTAACAACTATTTATGCTTTCTTCAGAGCCATTGCAGCAAACCTCATTATTTAATTATTATATGTGTTGTAAACCATAAAGCCAGGCAGGGTTAATGCCAGAGGGCTGACTTTAAATGATCCTCCCCAACTTATTATTACACTACGACAGGAAACGGAATAAGGAAGATGTAATGTATGCTTGTGTGCGGGTTGTTCATCAGGCTGGCAAACCAGACCATGAATTTCAGTGAAAAAAAAAAAACAGTATAATAGGACAGGACAAAATTATTCACCCATAAGATGCTGTCCTATTCACTGGGGTAGATGCAAGGAGACAGTCAGTGTGAACAGGGTAAAAGAGTTCCTCTCAGACCCTGTCCTCCATTTAGGGCTCCAGATTAACTTTTCCCCACTGGTAGTACTGGTGCTACCAACCTTCTCGGTTGGTCACACTAACACATGATTTGGTGGCACCCGTTTTTATTTTTGTATTATAATTAGCATGGTGAGTTTCCTACAATGGACCGGGCCGCAAGAAGAAATCCCCTCTCTACCGCAACTTGTATGCCTACTGCATTAGCCCTTGTGCTTTTCAACATGCCCACTCATCAGTTGTGTCCGAGTTGGTTTTCTGTCTCCTCCAGCCACATTATTTTAAAATAATTATCGTAATCTTTGGATTACAGTATGCGTAAATTCACATTCACAACAGAGCGCCATGTCATCTACGGCTCCGGTATTCATCAGAGGGACGTGAGCACTACGATTACGAAATCTCACTTTATAATATTTATGCAAGACTGCAGTAATTGAAATACAACTATCATGTCTGCTGAAAAGCAAATGCTTGTTAACTCTATTTTACCGTATTTCCATACTTTAGCCTAGCAATAAGCTATTTATGTTGCGACTGAATTTTTCATTTGATTAGCCAATTGTGGCTTTGATTAGCCGCTTGTGCTACGGTGTGTGACTGAGAATGTGAATGCAGGTTCTTGCCCGGTTTACGATACTACCACTATAGCCGCTGGTTTGGTTCGTATATGTAGGTTGGTGTGACTACTACTGACTTTAGCGTTAATGGAGAACATTCCTCGTGTTCAAACTGTAAAATAAATGTTGTTTAAATTTGGCTTGCAAGTAGACTACTTGCTCTGTTGTGGAGAGGGAGGACCGATCATTTGAAATGGTTTGTTTGAGTACAGTAGTGGAGCGGACAGCGGCGCTTTAAACTGCAATTGTGAAGCGGAAGCCCACAAGTTGCACTGGTGCGACTATTTATAAATAAATAATGTTGTCGCACTTGCCGCAAAATGCGACTGACTAGTCGCAGTCTGGAGCCGTGCCTCCATTGCCTGAGCTTAGCCCCCTCCCTCCTGAGACCAATCTTTCTCCGCTGACATTTTCTCCATATCCTCTCACCTCTTGCTGTCCCCTCAAGCAGAAAGGTAAGGCAGTTAGCTCCCCCCGACTGGTCCTAGGAGTGAGTTGTCAATGTGTCCCCTGCATGCGACAGAAAATCTGTCAGGGGTCAGAACAAGCAGCAACTCAGCCTCCAGTGGAAGTCGTTCCTCAAGGATACCATTACCATTACAAAAATCTGAAACTGTAATCCCCCCCCCCCCCCCAATCATATGGTGTTGTATTTGAACTAAAGATGCAATTTAGAGTGGTAAGGGCAATTAACACTGTGGGCTTCTTAAACTAGAGATGCTCTGGTGCTGCCCTTCAAGCAGGTTTCAGATAAAGGCATCCAAAGAGGGAGGGAGGGAGGGAGGGAGGGGTTGGCTTCAAACACAGACAGCGGAAATGGTTAATCCAGAGGATTTGAAGATCTGAGACATCAAGCTGAGTTGCCATAAATGTGAGGGTGGAAAATGACTGGGAAAGGGGCAGTGGTGACTACCTTCTACATCAATGAATGACTGTAAAGTTACATTAATCGTGCTCAGAGCAAAGACAGGTCTTTCTTGTGTGACCATGGCCGTGTTAATAGTGGGATGTAGGAAGGAAGATAATGCCAGAGGTCGGAGAAGCACGGCTTGCTGCGGAACATGGAAACATTTGCTTATGTAAGAGCTCTTTTATCAATTGCCACAAAAACCTAAAAAGGTTCAGAAGATGAGTGGGGGGGGATCTAGCGTGTATGTTTAGCTGCTGTGTTACTCCATTTATAAAAAATACCACATGCCCGGTAACAGAAGCGCCTTCAAAGCAGAATTGAGTATTGCTGCAACACTCCCACTGGGTGTGTTTTGTCCTCAGTTGACAGGGGCGGTGTTTCAAAGAGCCAGCTCGCAGGTGAGCAATGGACATGAAAAAGCAGTTAAGACTTGCTGTATAGAAGGCTAACAGGATTTTAGGCATAGAAGGAAAACAATGTGGCATTACACTATCTTTGTTTAGGCCAGGTGGGGTTAAATATCGAGTCAGTCTATAATATTAGGGTTACGGCGGGGAATATAGCGTGGGCAGATATAACACATACACACAACATTCCAACCTGTCATTTTCAAGACTAATCAGCAGTTGAGCACATGAGAGCATTTGACGGGCTACCCAAATATCATACCACGGCACAGCAGAGGACATCACCACTGTACTCCTTCAGACCACCTGCAGTGTGTCCAGACGCCAGACAATGACAGGGATGAAGGCAGACATGGACCCCCAGCCACGCGCAACCCAACTAGTGGGCCACGGCTGGGGTGAGAGATAGAATGCTGCAGACCTAAATCCATGGTGACAATATATAATCAGATAGTGCATCATTTTCAGAAGCTGGGCTATATAATGACTCTTCTCAAGAGTATACCATCCTGATGGCCAAATCAAACCAAAAGCATTTTGAGACGTAGTGCAATTACATTAATGGCACTAAGAACATGGGTGGCAGTGAAGTAGAGGAACTGGTTTAAATAACAGTCATTGGAGTTTTGAAAATAGATGCCTGTTCACATTCCAAAGACATAGAGCCAAACAGACTCATTGATGGAGATGCACCCTACGCAGAGCCACACAACACGATTGTTAGTTTAATTCCCTTTGGTGCCAGGTAATAACATAATGTCTACAAAGAGATTCCTTATAGAGGGGAACCTTTTTCAGCAGCAGTATTCTTTAAAATCTCTATGGAATATCCCTCAGACTACTTCCGACAACACTTTCAAGAACAGTATGTACAACGGAGTTTGAAATAAATGAATCCAAGTCAAGGTATGGAGTTTTAGTGCTGCATTATGAAGGCAAGGCTAGCAGAGCCAGCAAGCTTCATTGAGCAAAATATTGTATGCTTGCATGGGTTTATTATGTGACTGTTGCAACCATGCTATTCTCTACAGATATTATGCCCCCATTTAATCAGGGATATTATAGCACAGGCCTATCACTTACCATCTGTACGAGGCCAAACCAAACAACCCCATAATCCTTTTTGTTTTGGAGAACCTTAAATAGCTGTGACAGTCCGTCATCTAAAAGCCAGAGGACATTGCTGAACCAGGGGACATAAACTGGGATCAGTGCTTAGAGTCTGGTTTTTATTGGTGGCCATCTTGTTCCACCCCCAAGAGCAATGCCCTTGCCCCAAAAGCTTTGAGGTTCAAATCAAATTAACATGCAGTGTTGGCTCACAGGCATGCAATAAACATGGTCGCTTTGTTAATTATCCACGCATCTCAGCATTAAAAAGAGTGTTCCTGCTTGCCTTTGGCTGTTACCTTCAGAAAGAGAGGACAAAGTTGAGAACCTTAACTGTACAGGAATACTATTGATATCTCAAACATCCATTTCCACTCAGGGCCATTTCTATCTTCATATTTATCAATTATATAAAACATATATTAGCATTATAATGTATTAAGTTTAGCAAAAACATTAGCTTAATGGAATTTTCTGCAATGATCGTTTTGTTTATATCATTTCATAACACAAGGGTAATTTTCACCACCACTAAATACAATTTGGGATAACGTCTCTGCCTGCTTTATTGGTCATTGAAAGTGAGCACTTATACAAATGACTAATTCGGGAGAAATTAAGCGTAGATTTTTTTTTGACGCATACAAACACGAGCTTGACAACACTGCCAGTCGCAATAAACAGCTAATCACATAAGAGGGTCTGAGGTTCTGCTTTTCAATTACGCACCAACCTTCAACAGCCAGTAAAACAGATTTGCTAAAGTGTATGCCAAACTTATCCTACTCTTAGTGCTATCCGTCCATAAAAAAAGAGAAAAAAAAAAGTGTGACCCTCTGGCCTTAATCTGTTAATGCTCAGTGGTGTACAGGGTTGACGACAAGGAGAGCAAGCCTCTTCGATAAGTGAGCAGCCCATTATCACAGACCTCTATCTGGCTGGGTAGAGTAGAGGAGGTAGGAACAGTGTGTCCTCTGGACATAGGGTCTCAGGCTGCCATTAGCAACACCTCTAACGCATGGCTGTTACATCAACATTTATAGGAGTATCGGGTATTCACATGTCCAGTGAACAAGAAAATGGCATTTTCCTCTTCCTGCATTGCAGTCTGCCACAGCTTGAGAGCCAAGAGAGGTGGAGAAGACTTCCTTGGTGACAGGCTGTGTTGCGGTGAGTGCTTCGCCCGTCGTCTCACTGGTCACTGAAGCTCATAATCACAGGTCTTTGTCAAAACGTGTTGGCTGAGCCAAACAGGAAAGGTTCCACCTGCCCACCAGTCTAGCTGTACTCTCAGCAAGTGACGTCAACTCCATTGTGGTGAGGTGTTTGCTGTAAACAGGTGGGACTGCTGAGAGCTGAGATGTGGCTCCAAGCGTGATCTTCACGATGAAAGGGAGGACTTCGGTGTGCAGAAGTTTCCTCGATTTATTAAATAAAAGCACATTCAGCTCACCGGCTCACAACCTGATTTATTTACGTAATAGGAGCACATGAATGTTGAAATAAAACGTGTTACTAAAACAATACATAAAATAAAAAAAATAATCAACATATGCTGGCCTTAAAAGTACAGCAATAGAACATAATATAACTGTCCAAACAAGCCATTTCCTTCAACAGATGTAGAACAAGCATACATCATTCTGTTGGCATTTCATTATGGATCTAATAAATAAAATAGGATCTTCTATTTAGGCACAAAAAAAAAATCTATCTTGTCAAATATAGATTTAAATATAGATGTTCCTTCATACATTGTTCTTGAAGCCAAATGCTTTAAGGAAATTAACTATTAAAGTAGTGGTCTAGTTAAAAATTTATTTTAATCCAGCGGCAGATGAAAGACACCCGTCAAGTCACTCATGCCATCTTGCCAGATGATTAAACACAAATTTCCATCTCCTCTCCCCGGTGAATTGACAACTTGTTGGAAAAAAAACACACTACAAATAGCTAAAGCTGTCAGTGAGAAAGGTAATCTTTTCTGTATTGTTTTAACAAACCGTTGGAAAACAAGATCTTAGGAGCAGCGTCTGTCCTGGGGAAGGGATCAAGCTTGTGTTAAATCTGTCCCTAGGCCAGACTTCTAATATGTTCAACCTTTACCTCTGAAAGGTAGCACACAAAACACTATTGTGATACAGACAAAGCACTCAATTACAGTCATAGTGGAACTAATGACTAGTAATGGGTGAATGGAAGCCTGCCAACGTGACATCTTTGAAGGTTTCCACGCAAACAACTACAGCGTGAGCTCATCCCATAGGTTACTTTGAAACCATCTGACGCAAGTCTCTAAGTGGCACAAGGCAAACGGGGTAATTTTCAACCAGAACAAAAATAGATCTAACCCACAAGGCAGTGATGTCCTCATGCTGGAAGTATTGCGTAGTGTCTGTTTGAAACTTTATCTTCCGTCACCACTTCTCAGCAGGCAACAGATAGGGACCCAGCGTGTTGGGTTTCATTGTCTTTGAAGCTACAGTACAGCGGTTGGTGTCGTATGATTGAGATTTTGTTTCAGCTAATTTCAGAGACTTCAGTGTAAGACGCGATACACCAAACTACAATAACATCAGCCAAATGCTGAATAACTGTTAGGGGCAACCTTGACTGTAGGACCCCAGTGGTTGTGCAGTCAACACAACCTGATAGAAGGGTTTCACAGTAGGTAGCTAGCACCTGTCACAATGTTGATGGAATACACACACTTGAGTTTATCTGAAGCAATGCAGAGAATACATATCTTCAGTATATGTTGGTATGGCTCACGGTCAGCTATCTGAAGCCCAATCTCAAATAGGATCATGATGGTTTTCATCAATCTAAAATATATTTTTCTTATATTATATTTTACAGAGATGTTAATCCAAAGCATTATTTGTCATGTCTTCATCAACAAGTTCTACTTAAATGTTCATCAATGTGGCTTTCCAAAGGTTGTACACTTCTAATGGTGTAAGGGCGGGGTGCTTGGGGTCAGGGAACGGGCCAAAATAATTTCAGAGGCTACTGCCGCTGCAAGTATGACAATCACACAAGCAAAGTTTGAATAAATAGAATTAACCAGTTGATGGATGCTACTATAAACTGTATTAAGTTGACAGTCGAGAGTTGAAAAGGTCAGCAATGATAACACGACTGAAATAATACACATTGATGTCATTAGATTATGACAAGCATGACATATGACAGATATGCTGTCACAAAATAGAAGTCTGCCCTGATTCTATAAACATTTTGAATTGCTTTAAATTATTTATCAGTTACAAACAAAAACACAACATATGCGCCCCCCCCCCCGGTTCAGCCATGTCCTCATACTCTATAATGGCCTCGCCAAGATGCATACAGAAAGACATGCAGTCAGAAAGTAAATAAATACTGCAGGTCTCCACAGGACCAGAGCAAAGGGCGAAGAATTGTGTAGTAGGAATGGATAGGCTGGGGGGCTTGCGGGTGCTCGCTTTTGCGTGCCAGCTAAATGCAGGCGAAAGAAAGAAACGCACGCGCGCACACAATAATCATGAAAGCCAGAGATGACGGTAGACAGCGGCGAAACAAGTCAACTTGTAATTTCATCAAAACAAACACGGGCTGACAGGGTGTGAATTACAATATATAGCCATAAGGCCATATCAGGTCTTGTTTGCTCTTATGAGGACCTCAGGCTGCCCTGCGGTGTTTTAGGCTCCAGCTTGAAACTCTCTTCTGAGGCAATTATCCAATTAGCCGAAGCCGTGTGGCCAGACTGGCGGGTGATGATGGCTGGAACACCTGGGGACCATGGAGCTGGTGTGAGCCCCAGGGATTCAGCAGGCCAGACGACCCCACCTCCCACCCCAACATTTCGCACAGCTAATTCAGCCACAGGCAACCAGGCTTCTGTCTGGTAGAACAGAGCAGGCTTGGACAGGGGGGGGAAGGAAGGAAGGTGGAAGTCAGCCAGTCAAAAACTTCACCTATTCCACCATGCATCGACGGCCTGAACACACGTGTCTTCGCAGAGAACAAACACCGCCCAATCAGTGAAGTCCAACTGAAGTGACGGGCCACAGCGTAAAACAAGACACTAATTGATAAAAACGGTGTGCGCAAGACGTGTACACAAATAAACAGAAGTCCAGTTTTGCCTGTCTGTGGTGGGACCAACCTCAACTGGAACATGACATTAATTGTCTGCTTCTCGGACGTCAGTAAAAGTTGACTGGAAAAACCACCAGTTAAGTCCCTTGACGGCAGCGAGAAAACGCAGATGATGGTGACGTGACATCGTTACATGACTAACGGGCTTATGCACTCCTGTCAGTTTCATAGATTGGTTAAAGTTTAGAGGAGATACCACGCATGTCTGCATGCCCTACAGGCACTAACCCCACAGGGCTAAGAGCAGCCTTGGTTCTTCACAACACTATAGACGGTCTGGTTGCCACTTTCCCCAGACTAGATGCATTTTTTACTTCTTCAGTATGAATCCCCCCACACACACACACACAAGGGCTGCACGATTTGACCTAAAATAAAAATCATGGTTAATTGAACAATGTACCTCGATTCCGATTAATTAACGATTTTTTTGCCTTTGTTTTGCTTTTGTTTGAGTTCGGCTCCATGATGCTTCCATTCAGCCGACTAGACAGGTGGGCGGAGTTACGTGAATACACCATGGAACTACACTGAACAGAATTAGAAACACTTTAGTTTTTTTGTATTGCACACCTGTGCAATACCCATGCTGTCTGATCTGCATCTTGATGTGCCACACCTGCGAGGTGGATGGATTATCTCAGCAAAGGAGAAGTGCTCACTAACACAGATTTAGACAGATTTGTGAACAATATCTGAGAGAAATAGGCCTTTTGTGTACATAGAGGAAGTATTACATCTTTGAGTTCAGCTCATGATGAATGGGGGCAAAAACAAAAGTGTTGCGTTTATAACTTTGTTCAGTGTATAAATAAGGAATACACAGCAGCTTTTGTAAAAACTTACTATTTGTAAAACATGACAACATGATACTTAAGTGTTGCTAGCAATGGGCTAAAACATTAAATATTTAAAGATACATGGAGTCATAATTATTAGCTTTAAGAAAAATATATTGATAGGTAAAAGTCAAATTACACTGCTGTATTATTATTATTATTATTATTATTATTATTATCATCATCATCATGTAGTACTAGGCAGCTATGTTTATCATGCATGCATTTTGAATTTCCTTTACTCTACTCCACCTAATAATTGTGGACATTTTTGTCTGCTGTGATATTTTATAACCATTATTCCAGAAATGTTATTTCCGTTGGAATGTATCTTTGAAAGAGTTGACTTGACATCACAGTTATCTGTCACGCATTATGAGTTTGTTCTGTTCTGATAAATGTTTATGTGACACCACCTGAGCTGCCGTGTTATGAGCCATTTACGTGAAGTATAGTTTTGATTTACGTCTGTCGCAGTTGATACTAATGGTGGTTACAGTAATAACAGCAGCGTTTCTCAGTACTGCTTCTTGCATGCTGCTTCTTTTATTTATGTGCCTGGGATTGTCACAAGTGTTCGGGTCCCGACAAATAGGCTTACCTGTAAAATACGCGTCTTCCTATTTGGTTGAACAGGATTTATTATTTTTTTTAATAGAAAATGACATCAGATAAATGTTCTGAATCTCCGTTTAGATTATTTTTCGGTTAATCGTCCAGCCCTAACACACACACCTTTCCTCAAGGTAATTCAACAGATGTGTGGTTAATTACTCACATGCCTCTGCCTCGTCAGATGCCAAACACGTCAGATGCCAAACATTAAGAGATAATGGAGGACTGGAATTCATTGGAACTTTGTCAGAGTAAGATAGAGATTCAGTTTAACTACCTGTGATCACATCAAACTACAAAGATACCGTTGCTTGGTCTTCCATCCATCCATCTTTAAGAAACTATTAGGTATAAATGTATAACAGCAAAAACTGTTTAACAGCCAAAAGAAAAATGTTTTACTTTTTACTGTTGAAGCACAAACAGGCCAGGCAGACCCATTCCCCTTGATCACTGTTATCCTCTAATAAGGGATTGTTGTAATACAGTGTTGAAATTAGGTATACCTCATTGATGTGACCTTGATCTGCTTATTTGAGTTTATTTTAATTATCTAAATGTAATGAAAGAGTCAGCCGTTGACATCCACAGGTTGACCTCCACATGTGCCTTTCAGGAGACGAAGAGCTGGTGAAGGATCAGGGAGTCGCCACACAGACAGTGTAACCGGTGATTATGTGTCACTCACATCATCCCCTGCACTTCTGCATGTACAATTATGCTGATGAAAATTACATTCTCTGCCAAAACCAATGACTACCAGCACAACATACAAACAGTGGAATGTAAAGGAGAATGCTATCAAATGAAGGTCAAATTAATTTGCGCTTCTAACTTTAACTGCCATAAATGTAAAATAATTTGTCATGGGAATATGAACTTCGGCCCACCAAAAATTTATACTTTGGGCTCAAAAATATTCTGTCATCAAAGCACTGGCGCCTGTATATGAAAATATTGCATATTCTGAAGCTAAAATCCACCGTTCTGCTGGTAACTTTGCAGTCTTCAATGTACTTACCAACATTAAAGTTTGTCAGAGGCATTACTTTCTACATATGTACAGACTGCAATACGAGGCAACGAAAAGCGCCAGACCCTTGTGTTCATACCGATTAAGAGTTCAAAGCAAACACTTCAAACAAGTAAACAGGATACTGCCTCGGCTCGTCATTCTGGCCACAAGTTTTAAACCGCATTGGGTGACAGTCGCCAATCGGTTTGAGGCAGCTTCTTGGAAACAGACATGATGCAATGTGTTTTATGTTGTTATTTGTAGTTTCCAGTATGGCGTCGCTAAGGGTGGAGGTGGACAGGGATGGGTACAACGATTCGGTACCAGAATTTTTGGACAAGCAAAAAATAACAAAGAAAGAAAACTATTGTGGAGAGATTCTGGAGCTTCACGTTAGCATGTTAAACCATATATCACCCCAACGAAACATCACCTTCAGGCTAGCACTAATGCAGCAAAAGATGTTGTCACGCACCTGCTCTAAGGAAGCAAGAGGAGGACGTTGAAAGGCAAATAACAGTCCATCAATGAAATATGAAGCCGTGCAGTTTCCGCGCCTCGGGCTGAGTCAGTAAATGAAGCTTGACATGCGGTGTGCCCACAGATAAAGGGACACCGGGGAAACAAAAGTGGCTGCCGGCTCTCACATCTCTTTGCACTATGAAATGCTCCTTACACCCTCCTCTACGGCAAGAGTGGGGGGTGCGGAGGGTTGGGTAGGGGAGAATTCTTCTATGATATTTACCTGTTCTAGTGCGCCATAGAGACACACAGAAGAGAGTCCATGTCACTGACAAGACAATGAAACCCGATAATAAGATATACTGTATAATAGGTAATGCTATTCACATTGACAGTAATGCTGTACAAAAACTTGCTCATCCATATAAATATTCCCACCCACCAACACCTTAAAGAGCGGTGGCTGTTGAATCAAATTGCGAGTGAGATTGTCCCGGTTAAAAGCACGGTTAGTCATTCTCGAGACTGCTTGCTAACTTCGAGCATAAATCAAAACAAAATCTCTTGAAAGCTCTGCCCTACACATGGAAATGAATTGTGAAGCCAAGCTGCATTGTTATGAGCGGTGTTCGCCACTTTGTCTTCCTATTGACGGAGCGAGGGCTGGGTTGAAGAACCAGATCATTGTTTAAGTATGCACCGAGAATGGTAAACTAGAAAAATACAAGATATTTGGTGAATTTGACAAAAGTTATATTAGCTTACAATTAGCTTGCAATAGCTGACTATACCTTTAAGCACTTTGTTCTTGTTGTGAACAAGGCAGGCGGTCCTTGTAACCTGCTTGTGGTAAGATAGCTACGGGTGTGCTGCTCTGAGACCCTGGGGGCAGCAACCTGCGGTGTAATCAGGGCCCTTGCCAAATTACAGGCCAAGAAGGCTACTAAGTGGAGTTCAAGTCAGGGCTGAGGGAGAGGTCGCCCATTAAACTAATATTCTTAAGTCACGGACCACATTCCTCTGCACGTCAACACCAGGCAACAGAGGGAGGCCCTGATAATTCAAGGCATTTTAAGTGTTCAGGCGCGCTAGCTCGTCTTTATTTATAGTTCCGAACAAAGCTTTCAGCGGGGAAATAATAACAGTATTACAGTGTTCTCTTAATGCATTTCTGAGATGCGCAGCAGAAGAGGAATGTTGTACAGGTCAAAAAAGGGGCTCCTGAAGTTCCTGCCGTGTTTTCAACCGCAACATGACAGCTGTCTGAGTTGGAGGTGTGTATGTCAACATGTTTACATGTTGGCCAGAATGCTACAAAAACATAATGCAAATAAGAAGATACATTTCAAGGTTAAAACTAGAATTTAAAAAATACTAGATATGTTTATTTGACCAACATATTTGTCATGGACTAATATTCTTTTCTTTTTAACCTAAAAATATGATTTATGTAAAAATGCGTAAAACAAACAAAAAAAGAATTTGACCGCATAACGCTTGATATGAACTTCCACTAATTACAGTAATTTACCAAAACCCCAAGACAAAAGATGTTGAGTGGGTGCCAACAATTAAAAACTCCAGAAACACACAGAACCTGTTTTAAACAGAGGATGTTGTCTGACCTGGTTGATTGAGTTGGCACAAAAGGAGGCAAGCCCTGTTCCCACAGATGATAGGAAAAAGACGACTGGGTCAAACTGAACAGGAGCCATTGCACAGCCAGCTGCTGCAGTTGCAACCACCAGGGCTGAAACACCAGAAGAGGCAGCAAATGTATCATGAAAAGTCAGACACATTAAAGTCACTACATTCATTTAGGAATATGTAAGGCTTAATGTGTCTTGGAATACAAGTGACAGGTTGTGTGTTAGAAACACAATTTACATGTAGGAATATATATAGTATATTTACTACATAAATCAAACAATTCCCTTTTCATAGTCTAGCCTTCATAATACTGCAATATGAAAATGAAATTACTTTTATAAAAAATATTATAAAATAGATATCATTGACTGCAATATTATATATGGAACATTATATAACGGTAAATCGACCGCATTTATATAGCACTTTCTAACCTTCCGGCCACTCAAAGCACTGTACAGTATTGCCTCACATTCACCCATTCACACACCCATTCATACACCGATGGCGATTGATGCCAAGCAAGGTGCGACCAACCACCAGTTAGGGTTAAGTGTCTTGCTCAAGGACACCTCGACACTTGGTGAGGAGTTAGCCGGGGTCGTACCAGCAACCTCTGGATCACCTATCGCCCCGCTCTGCTCACTGCGCCACTGTCGCAAAACAGTATATCACACTAGCGGCAGCTTTCACACTTTCAAATTAAACATTGGGTTAAACAACATTCACATGGCTAACAACAAAGCAATTGCTTGTGTTATACTGTTGTAGATTGTTGCGTTTAGCTTTACAGATGATGGCTGAAATACCTGTTAGTGATTAGCGCACTAAACCTGTTCAAATTGAAGGATATGTCCACAATGGTTGTGTAAACATATTACAATTTGAAATGCCATATCATAATGATACAACATACATTTAAATTGATATAATAAGTTAACTTTGGTACTAAATAGTGATGACAAATACTCATAATTAGGCTACTTATAAAACACCCAACATTACGCGTCATTGAGCAAGACTCGCAAAGCCCTTTGAACACAGCAAACATCTTTGAAGGTAGTTCAAAAATGTTGCAAACATTTGAGGAAACTGAACTGAAGAGAACTGAGGATACTGAACGGTTCAGTAAAATATGTTAAATGAATGTTCAGAACATTCAGTGCACTTTTGCATTTTTCTTAATTAGTGGGTGGAGTTACACTTTTACACCTAAAAAGAGAATCTCATATTAAAGCATGGTGCATTATGTACTCTACCTGTGAGTTTGACTTTTGCTAGTCTAGCATAGATGTTCGGCAGATCAGACAGCTCCACTTTCATCTCCTTCAACTGTCTGTCCAGAGGGGCCTGCTTGGCCTCATCAGCATCCACTTGCATGTGTGGAGTCTTCCCCGAGGACTCAACGCCTACACCCGACACAGACGCCTCCTGCAACACCGTGTCTCCGGGAGCGTCTCTGGGAGTAGGCTCTGCGGTCGCTGCCGCCGCTGCCTCCTCGGCGGGGATACCGACAGCCGGTACGTGCTGCACCTGTCTGACGCTGTCATCATGCTCGTCTACAATGGCCGGCACAGCCGCCTGCTTAGGGATGGCTCGTTGGCGTAGCTCACTGTTGCTCTTGGTCACATACTGAAGAGTAGGAGATCAAAGATTATTATGGGAGGTGACAGCAGCACATCATTGGGCCTATTTGTGAAGAAAATATTGCAACTTTAAACTCACAATTTAAAAGCTAACTAATTGCGTAAAACTTGTGAAGATAATAAACAGCAATCATGATATTATAATGTACTGATGTAAGGCATACATAAATATAGATGTAATCCTGCTGCAACCAACCTGACGTTTCAAAAAGTTGAAATGCTGGTATGTTATCCAGTTTGATGTATCCCGCCTGTAAAGTTGAATAAGGTGGCGGGTACTCCGATGACTTCTAGGGACATTTCGTAAAAACATCTGGTTCACGCTGATACCCATCAGACCTACAAACAAATACCACAAGGCTAAGCATATAAAAGTACAACAACCGACTCTCTAATCAATAGTAACATTATGCAAATCGTGAAATGTAAATCCACACGGTCAAATAACTCTGGTTTTATTACATTATGCAAAGTATAAATATAAACATCGCTTTGCATTCAAATATGTACAATAGTACATGTACATATGTAAGCAGTATTGCAGTAAGCAGTATTGTTATGTTGTGTTACATTATGATGTCACATTACCATTTAATAATTTATTTATTTTTTATTGTGCTTGATTTTAAAATAGTGTCAAATTCACGGCTTTTGCACAGCCACATATTAAAGGTTACAATACTGTTTGCTTGCTATTTTCTATTCGCTCCGTATCTGCAAGCTTGCAATGTGGCGTGGGATGCTAACTCGTCTAGCCACTATTAGTTTAGCGTGGTAATTTCAGCAGACGAAGAGCCATGCATTTCACGCAATGCATCGTTTCAATCATAGTCACAAATGCCATATTTAATTACCCGACAGCCTGCTACATGGTGTTTTCAACATGTTCTTAAAGCATACAGCCGGCTCCTGTTGTGTCCTTTTTACATGCAGCAAGCCGCCATTTTGACCTCAATGGGTAAATGTATCACTTCCGGTAACACTGCGTCATAGCCAGCAGGCGACACATTCTTTTTTCATTCATAAGCAGAAATGACAAAAGAAATGCAGCCCTTATTTCCCATTTTGAATTAGAGATAGTTTCATTTCTCAAATCACTTAACTTTATTAAAAATAAAATTTTAAATAATTAAAAATAACCAAAATAACAATCGGTTTCAAAATGTATTTGAAGCAAACTACTGCATTGTTACTAAACTATCACTGTACAAATATTTACTATTACTGAACCATATAGTCCAAATTGAAAATATGTTGTACTCAGTGAACCTTATGGAGAGAGCAGCTAGGCTATATCCTGCCCAGACCAGCCAGCTAGAGAATGCTAGTTCAGACTCAAAGGAGGAATTAACATTGGACTCAACAAAGGATCATGGGAACCTTAGCCAACTGGCCAAAGAGTAAATCATAGTCAAGCATTCGGGTGGATCCGGAAGTGTCATGGTTTGAGCAGGAGGGTCTGTATAGTATAGGCTACCATCAACAAAAAAAACTGAATACAGTAGAAAGTCTGTCCAGTGCAACTGGATCGTGTATGAATATATTGATCCAAAACAGACAATCAATTAATAAGCCTGATGGGGAAACATGTATTCAAAGTTTTGCAATAACGCCTAGGCTAGTAAAAGTCCAGAGACTCCAGAGATGTTGTGGCAGGGCGAGAAAGGAGATTTATGCTGAAAACCACATGCTATTCATGGGCCAAAATTCCTCAAGGGTGTGTTAAGAGACCTATCAATAATACACAAACCATTTGGCTGCAGTCCTGCTAAGGACTATGGTGGTGCATTAAGTCCAATGGTTCACACAACAGTTTAAATATGCAGTATAATATTCCTTATCTCAATATAAATCCACGAGAATAACATTGTTTCTGAAAGACATATAGCCCAGAGCCATGCAGAAGAGAGCCGGTCAACTGTCTTCACTCCAATGGACCATTTTTTTCACAGTAATGGCGTATCTTGGAACCTCAAAACAGTTCCCTGAATTTAGCCGCAAAGAAGTACCCTATAAATTATATTGTAAAATGTAAATCGATGCATTAATTGACTACTAATTACAAAAATCTAATTGCTTGATTCAAATTGCCAACAAAGCACAAAGCAAAACAGTTTCCAGGAAGTGATATTATTTCCAGGAAGTGCTATTATTTCAAACTTCAGTTGGCGCAACTCTAACTTCTACATGTCTCTGCACAAGCCTAATAGGCTGAATTCTATGCAGGGAGTATGTATTCTCACATTACCCCAGTCTTGATTGTAAGTATGTTGGGTGACAGTGGTGTAGTGAGTAGAGGCCACCATGTGATACAGAAGGCGCTGGTTTAATCCCAGCTAACTTCCCATCAAGTGTCGATGTCTCTTGAGCAAGAAACCTAACGCTAACTGCTCCCAGTGGTTGGTCGCGCCTTGGCAGCAATCACAATTGGTGAATGTGAGGCAATCCTGTACAGAGCAGTGGCCAGAATGTTAGAAAAGCTCTATATGAATGCAGTCCATTTACCATATATAAATGATATTGCCAAAATATTCTAACTTTGTGAGATGAGTAAAATAATCATACAAGTACAAGTACTGATAATTTTTTATTTACATATATACACACACACACACACACATATATATATATATATATATATATAGTTTATATAGTTTATGTACAGTGGATATATAGCAGCTACAGTTTATATGTATGTACAGTGTGTATATATATATATATATAGCAGCTACAGTGTATATATAGCAGCTACAGTGACACACACATGTTGTTTTGTTAGTGTCAAATATCAGTTTGCATTTCTTTCTGGTGGAACCTCAGTTACAAGCACTGACTTAACCAATAAATCTGAGAGTGGACGATAGGATACGCTTAACTCTAAATTGCCTTCTACGTCAATGCCTAGCACTTTTGCCCTTGTGTGTCCTCAGCCTATAACCCTACTGGTTGGTATGTTCTTTATGGGTGTGATGTTGAATGATGGCCAGTGGGACTGTCTGATTAATACGGTTCTGTTGCTTCTGATGACTTCCCAAGCAGACAGATACACTATAGGCAAGGATGTTTAGTCTGTTATTAACTGGCAATGTCATTTTACAGATGTATAAAATGTGTTATTTTCATTTTTTGTAATCAAATCCACCATTAAAAAGACAGAAACCATTGATCTGCCTTCACATACTGTATGAACATCTGAAGAGCTGGGATTGTCACAGTTACTCTTTAATACTGTTCTGACATTCTGTCAGCACCAAAAAGGATAAGGGAAATTCCTTATGCATCTGTTTAAATATATATATATAGTTTCTGTATTTTCTTATGGGAAGCACGATTGTGCATGTATTCCCTCTCTGTAAAGCACTTTGAGCTGCAATTCTGTATGAAAAGTGCTATGCAAATAAATATTATTATTATTATTTATTGACTGCAACTGGACAGATAACAGCTTATAGGAAACAGAGAATCCATAGGCTATAGGCGGTATATGTCGTGAGGCCAAGATCAGATTCATAATCTCAGATACTCTCAGTGAACGCCATACCGCACCATAATCTTAACTAGCCATCTCATTCATTCCTGGCCACTAGCAGCCTCTCCTTCCCCAGCAGGATTACATGGTGTAATCTTCTTGTTCCATCAAGATGCGGGGCTGATGAATGCCAACAATATACACATGGCCATCCAGGAATCATGAGGTCCTTTATTGCAGGAGATAAACATTTTGTGCTGTTCTACAGGATTTCATTTCACATTGACCCAGTCAAAACTTTTGATGTCAGTGATATGGCAAGGTTTTATTGCTTTGATTTGATTATACCTTTTATTTCTCCAGTGCTGTTTTAGAAATGTTTAAACTATGTTATTTGCATTGCTTTTTGGGCCTATAGGATACAATGTGAATCAATCTGGCTTCATGAGTGACAAGTATACAACAACATTATCTTAACTCACACAAATAGCGCTGCATGTTTCTGCCCCTTCTCCCGACAAGTGAAATAATATTTGCTTGTAACATTAATTAAGTTAATAGTTTAGTGACTCAGATTTATGCAGGGAATTAATTCAGGGAAATCGGTTGGCATTACGCTTGATTACATACATTTGCGTGAAATGTACTGGCAATGTATCTGAGCTTTCATTAAAATACTGTATGTGTAGCCAATTCTTGGTTAATTTAGCTTTTCCAGTTTTGTTTGTTTGCTTTAGTTACTGTTACCCCCATTTGAATGGTGTTGAAGCGTTTTGACTGAAGGGTTTAAACATGTCTGCTGGCAAGGTGGCCCATACAAGGCAGAACTTTAGGAACAGATGGACCAAATGGAGACTAATAGCCCAGGAACAATAGGAGGAGTTTGTGAGGTCTGTTCAACACAAGTGGTCATTCAAAAGGCCTTTTAAGTGATCTTATCTCTGGTGGTGGTCTCATGGAGCTGTCCCTGTCCTGAAACATAAAAAGAGTAGAAACATTCTCTTGGGCACAAAACAATGAAACATAAGGAGTTTAAACCTATATTGTTCCAGACCCTTGACGTAAAGTACAGCGACAGCAGGTGTCTCCATCTCCATTGAACAGATTATTGTAGTAATAATGATAACCAATTACATAATCATTTTAACGAATATTGCAAAGTATCTGTTTGCATAGGTTTGGAATATGCAGTAAAATAATATGCGGAAACATTGGTAATTACTGCAAATCATTGAATGGCTACTTTTCAGCAGACAATATAAAGATATTCTCTTTCAAAATAACTAAAACCATTTGAACAACAGATCAAAAATTGCCAAATGTTTTTAGTGATACATTGTGGAGTTTAGATTGAATGTGAATAAACACAACATCTTCTAAATAGGGGATAACAGACATTTGGAAGTTTGAGGGCATAGCACAGCATAAGATCTACACTCCTAGTCCAGACATCTGAAAATGATGTGGCAAACAGAAATGGGATCTCTAGCAAGTTCAAGGGTTCTTGAATTTACCTAGATTTCTGTTTTAAACAGATACAGATTCTTGGCACTTTCTTGTGAAAGGTGACATGCTGAATCAATTGAAGGTAACACGGGCCCCAGTTTGTGTAAGCAAAGTCTTGAAGGGCCATTAATGGGCATTATTATCAATGGCCTTTCCTGCTTCTCTCCAACAGGCCTATGTGGTCCTTACCAAATGGCCAAATATAATTTTTTATTCCTGTTTTACATGTCCCTCACTCAAGACAGCACCAAGTGTACATAATGTAACAACCCTTTGAAAGAAGCCCCAATAAATAGCCCAGTCAAATAGAAGAGGCCTCCCAGACCTGTCATCACCAGAGTCCATCCTCTCTGATTTACAAGCACTGTCACAGAGGCTTTAGTGCCATTACTAATCCCACAGGGCTGGCCATTCAAACGGCTGTGGAGTCAGGCCTCCTAGAAGATAGACAGAGGGAGACAGGCACTGCTACATAACTCCGAGCAGAAACAGATGCATAGACGCCTCCCTGTTTATAATTGATTTTCAAGGGCAAAGTTTTGTTGTCAGAGTTTGTCTAACAAGCCTTTCTCCCCCCCACCCCCCCACCACCGGCTGGTGCCCTGGTGCTCTCCAAGCACAAGGTGTCAGATGCAACGGCCGTCCCACCCCCTGACCTCACTGTCATGGCACCCCACTGAAATAGTGAGATCAGCCCCAGAATTAGTCGGTTGCATGGACTTGTGTATTTTGCATGGATACATACAACATAACAGCTGCTGCTGTTATGTTCAAAGTATTTCAAGTTGGTGAAACATCCGAGGCATGCAGAGAAAGGGCTGCTGTCTTCCCAGCTGGTGGTCCAGGGTTGTCCTCTATCAGTAGACGGCAGGTATTCTCACTCAGACCTATTTGCCGCTAGTGTTTATGTCTGAGACCACGGTGTCTTCTCGCAAGGCCTCCGAGGCTAAGCCTCTAATTGGCCACGGCTCATCAATCTCACAGAGCGACCCCTTTCACCCAAAATCTCATCCAAACAGAGCAGAGAAATGGGAGCATTGGAATGGACTCTTCGCCTCCCAGAGGTCTACAAGCTTGCCTTGGGAGGGGCGAGTGGTTTGTGAGAAAACCACATTTATGGTGAGTTAATGTCTACCAATGTATCCCATCCATCTGTTCTTCCTCTCTCCTGATGTGAATAGCTTTCCCTCCAAAAATGTATGGAGAGATGTTGGACCCAATTATTACGTTCTGTACCATTCAAGGGCAATAGGTTTAGATTAGATATAATTGTTGAGTAGCACTTAATATATTCTGATTGTGATCTGTTTCATGCTAAGTTTGAAAAAAATTTTTATGTAGGATTTGATAATGTGCTTTAAATGTTAGCAAGGAAAATTAATTGGCATCTGTCTGTCAATTCTAAAATTCCTTATTTAGGTCAAAATATGTTTCTTTCATTTAAATGTATAATCAGTTTGGTGGCTGCTCTTGGCAATTTAGAGGGTGACATTTTGCAGTCTGCTGGTTCAATGAGTCCAGCACTATAATCCAGATTCCTATAGTCTGGGTCAGAGGGGTCACAGAAACTTCTCAGTTATGCCAAAGCCTGTATTTAATTTGGCTTGATTGTTAAGGTCCAAGGTTTGGCCACAGTGAGACACAAAAACCACAAATTTGTCAAGAGGAATAAGGAAGGTCCACAACAGATGCGGTTTCTGGGGTCAAAGCAAAGTCTCCACATATCTTCACATCCATAGACAACGTGAGCAACTCAGGCTTCTCCCAATGTGGCTTTTCCATTAGTCTATTTGTGAAATGTGTACGTTTATTTATTGGCTCAACATGTCCAACATGGCCAAGGTTTTGTCGTCCAGATATCGTGGAGAGCGTTTGTCAATGTAAGTTGAGAAAGGCTAGCACCGTTCCAGACCAGTCCCCCAGTGAAACATACATGCACAAGCACACACACAGACACACACACAAAACAAAACCGAATCCAGCCCGTGTCCAATTGTCTTCAGTAACCAACCGTAATCACGGGTGTCATCCTTACCATAAATCTCACCGAGCAGCAGTGACTCCCAGATGGGAATAGGCCTTGTTCACTTGCACTTGCCTCTATGTCATAAATCCACAATCGTCGTCACGGAAACTGTTTCCTGCTTTGTGAGTCTCTCCCACCAGTGTGCATGGGGGAGGTTATTGGGGGAGAATATTGCAAGACCACAGTCTGCTGTCAATTTGCAAAATAAACGGTCTCTTCCTCTCGCTGAAATAATGTTGGGTTGTGTTTATTATAACCGTTTCACCAAGATTTGTAGCTTGGCGCCCGGAGCTTGAATCATAGTTGCTGTAAGTGAATTGATGAGGACAATATGAATGCCCCAAGTCAACAAATGATAAAGCTTCTATAAATGAAGTTGTTTTGAATGCAGTCCTCTACCATGGTTGTAAACCTAATGACTGAATTAATTGAAGCATTAACTCAAGTAAAGTGGATGGAAAACATATTTGTGTGCTTGTCGTTTTTGGCCCGCTTAGGTAGGCAAATGAATAGCTAATAGTTTATGGACACAAAAACAGACCCTAATGAATAAATGTTTCCAAGTTTGTCAGGAAGTTACAAGTTCAAAAAGAGCATGAAGTCTCAACATCCCAACCACTATGTTGCACTACTGTGTACAGTTAGACCTGATGCTATACTTTATATACAGTATATTAATATATTAATCACATGTATATCATATACTCTCAATTGTTCTTAACCTGTTGAAAATTCTGTATTTCAGTGTTGCATTTTCAATACGTCAACCATCTTGAATTCTCTTGAGACAATTCAGTATGGTTCTTCTACCCTGGGCACCTACTGTACCACGGCTTCTACCATGGCCTTTTGTGTCTGCAGGTCAGCATGCATGGGTAGTCATGTGACAGACTCTTGGCAGCTGTGATCCACAGAGTCCTGTAAGGCGCTACAGATATGGAACATTCCGGGATGTTCTTACAGTATATGAAGCGACAAAAGAAGAAACATTGTGCTGACAGACTATATGGCCCCAGTGTTGGTGGTCTGCTCCCATCTATGTTCTTTACCCAGCCCCCAGACACTAACGCGCACATAGACGCACATGCACGCACACACACACACACACACACACACACACACATACATTGCATTCTAATTACAACAGGTGGGTTAAAGCAATCTTACAGAAGAAAACCATCAGTAAAAGAACATAATGACATTAGGTTTGGGGGTCCTAGATCATAAGTCGCTAATTACAATTTACACCCAGTAATCACACATCTACCAAGGATTACCTTTTGAAAGGATAATATTTCCAAAAGCTGCCTGTTCCGTTGTTACAGCAGCGACCCTCCCCCACCCGCACCCCACACACATACACACCTCTCGATCCCACCCCCTTCCCAGCCACCCAAGTGCCAGGATGACAAAGTGCATGAGCGAAGTGCCGTGGCACACAACGAGGCTTCCTATCAGTGCATGAATTTAATTAGCGCTCAGATGGCTCCACGTAATGAGAAGACGGTGGGTAAGCGAGAGACTTGCATAATGCATCCTCATTTTAGGCTTCCCCTATACCTCCATCGCCACCCACGCTCGGTCTTTCATGTACGGCACCATATTTCTTTGAAGTGCGGTCAATAACTTAACCGAAAACATTTGCATAGCGGGGACTATACGCGCCGCCATGTCCCACTGAGAAAGAATGCGTGTGGCAACCAGTGTTGGGCAAGTTACTCAGGAATTTAAATAAGTTACTATTTACTTATTACTCCTTCAAAAAGTAATCATATTACTTTACTTATTACTGGGTATTAAAAGTAATTAGTTACAATACTTGCTACATTATTTTCACAATCACTACCCTGACTCACCCCTTCCAAAAACACCAACAACCTGACAACCTGTGTACCCAGCTCCTTTTAGAATTGAATCCTCTTTATTGGAACAATAAATTTATTATTATTCATTGGAATAATTAACCTTAGGAGTCAACAATCAGCCAAAGTGAAAACATTGCAGCCGCACAAACCAGAAGATTTGACAGGTTGGTTCAGGACCAACCTCTCCGGGAACCATCACCTTATCATGGTGGAGAGGTTTGGGTGCCCCCATGAACCTGAGGGCTGTGTTGTCTGGAGCCTTGTGCTCCTGGTAGGGTCTCCC